>JAHHZJ010002707.1:0-95623 GCA_021437245.1 Aegilops speltoides | reverse complement strand
ATGGGTATGGTTTGAGGGCGTGGGTGGCATATGGCTCGATTAGCAAAGAGTCGACAACCAACGATCGCCGACCAAGTCCTGCTGCCCCGCCCGAGCCGCCGGCCAATAAAAACCCAGATGGAATGCCTTTCCTCACAAGGGCCCTAAGCTGTCACAGGTCCGCCTTAGTCCGCATGAATTTCAGCCAGAGGTTTCGCCTTCCTCTTCGGAGATACACCGAGGACTCCGTTGTACTTTTCTTATAAAGTTCTCCTCATGGACCTTGTAGGCTTTTTGATCGCGGACTATGCAATGGGCCTCGCTTTTGGTTCGGAAGTTCCCGCCAAGCAAGTAGGCTAGGAAAGGTTCGCCCACGCCATGACATCGCCATTATAACGTAATAAGGTGTTATGTCGTCATCAATCATCGATTGATGCGGTTTTTCCGGCTTGTCGCTACGGCTCTCTTCCCATAGTACGTATGGCTTGAAGAGCCGCTCCAGAAGATATTTGAGGACAAAGATCACATTTCGCACCGATGCGCGCAAGACGTCTCGCGCTTGGTTATTATCTCGCTATGTGATGGAGTTCAAGTCCTTCAAACCGAGCCTGACATTTTAGGACAACGCTATGATATGATGCCATTTTCGATCCTTGCGCCAAAGTCTCCGCTTATTTGGGATATTGCAAGGTTTGAATCCTCAAGACCTCTAGGCGCTTGAATGCCCATGGAGACCGCCATCCGGAGACCATGTAAGAGGGCCTCAGATTCGCCGCGCTTGTTGGAGTCCGTACATTATTTGAAGTATGTATCGACTCAATCTCCTGTTAGACGCCAATACGACGCCAGCCCCATCCGCCAACATTTTGGAGCCGAAATGCATAGTCCAATTGAGTATGCGCTGCTTTTAGGGAGTTCGCTTCACCATTCGCCATGAAGTCAGCCAAAACTTGTGACTTTATAGCTCGCCGAGGTTTATAAGTTATATCGAATGGTAAGAGCTCAATGGCCCATTTTGCAATCCCGCCTGCTATGTCATGGTTATTTATAATGTCATTGAGTGGTACTTCAGAGGCCATCGCTATCGAACACTCTTGAAAGTAGTGCCGAGTTTTCGGACGCCATGAACACCGTGATATGCTATCTTCTCGATTGCGGTAACGGATTTGCGTAGGGGTTAACACAAGGATACATAATACACCGTTTTTGAAGGGGAATTTATGCCCTTCGTCACTGCTCGACGACGAGGACCGCGCTTACAACTTGATGCGCTGCGATGTATAACAACATTGGTTCACCCAGAGGGCGCGCCAGACCGGATTTGTTGCCAATATGGCCTTTATTTCTTCGAGTCCAAGAAGCGTGATCCGCCCACCAGTGTTCGGCATACCGAGGAGGCGATAGAGGGCAACGCCTTTTCTCCTAAACGGAGATAAGCGCTTAAGGCTGCCACGCATCCCGTTAATTTTGTATTTGTTTGAGGTCTTTGAATATCCAACTCGTGGCAGAGCTCGATTTTAGCCGGATTTGCTTCAATTCCTCTACCGGATACAATGAAACCCAGAGTTTTCCGGGTGGTACGCAAAACGCATTTTTCCGGATTCGCTTGATGTCATATGCTCTAAGGTTGTCGAATGTGAGCCTCAAATCGCCTACTAGAATTTCGACGAGTTTTGTTTTGACGACCACGCCGCTCACGATGCCTCGATCGTTTTGCCGATCCGGGTGGCGATATGTTTGAATCATGCGCTGATATGTCGTGCCGCATTTTTAAGTCCGGCGCATCGTGTTGAAGCGTAATGGTCCATATGGAGTGATGAATGCCGTTTGCGCTTGGTTCGCTCGCCATCTTGATTTGATGATAGCCGCAGTATGCGCCCAGAAGCACAACGAATCCTCGCCTCACCGTAGCATCGATAATTTGATCAATGCGGGAGAGGGAAGGATCCTTTGGGAAAGCCTTATTGTGGTCTTTAAAATCGGCTACGTAGGCGCCAGTGATTTATCCTTCTTTGGTACCATCACCAGATTTGCTAGCCATCCGGATGTTTGATATCTCTAATGAATCCGGCTCCAAGATTTGGCTAGCTCTTCTCCCATTGCCTCGCCTTTTTGGGTTCGAAAATCGTCAAGAGCCTGCTTTGATCGCTTAAACTTTTTAGGATGTTTAGGCTGTGTTCGCCAACTCAAGGGATTCCGCATGTCCGAAGGATGCCAAAGCGTAAGATATCCCAATTTTCCCGGCGAATTCGCGAGTGCGCGCCTACTTGGGTTCAATTGTGCCCCAATGGAGGCCGCTTTTGTTGGGTCCGCTGGATGGACCTGAATTTTATTATTTCATCTGCTGGTTTGAAGGAGGTGGACTTGGATCTTTTATCGAGTATCACGTCGTTCCTCGTTTCACCGTAGAGCGCAAAGACGGTGAGTTCTTCTCGCCGCTAAGGTTTTGATAGTGCCTCGAGGGCTAGTGCGGCCGCCTTGTTTTCGGGCAAGGGTGCTATGTCCGGATCACTAGCGAGAGTGATTATTCACCGGCCTGCATTTTGAGCCTCATGTACCCGTAATGAGGTACCGCTGAAAAATTGTGAATGCCTCTCGCCCTAATATGGCGGATACCCGCCACGAACAGGCCACCGAACGTGATTTCTTCGATCTGTAATTGTCCGGAGAGACGAACACCACATCGAGTGTGATTTTTCCGGCAAGCGCGCTTCCGGCTAGGGATTATTCCTCTAAAGGTTGTGCTGTCGCATCAATACGGCTCCAATCGATTTCCATTTTTCGCAGAGTTTCCTCAGAATGAGGTTTAGTCCACGCCGCCATCCATGAGGACTTTGTCACCGAAAGTCGCCCACTATGGGACTAAGTACCAAAGGTACCGGTGCTCGTTGTTCGAATTTAGGCTCGTCATGGCGCTGAAGGTAATAGTCGGGTCACCCATGGATTTGTTGCTACTTGGTAGACTTCAATGAGTCCATGGATTGTTCGCTGATATTGTTTGATGCGAAGGTCTCAAGACTATTGATACCGTATAGTATTGTTGGAGTGGTTTCTGAGCTAGAAGTTCTCGCCACTTTTGGCCACCCGCCGAATATCCAACATGCTCGGTTATGTGTTGGGACGGCTCCTCCTCAAGACTATGAAGTTTACAGGTCCATTGAGCCATCCCTCCAAAGACGGTTCCGCTTCCCTTATTGGGTTTCGTTTTTTGTTTTTGCATCCGGGCCCGAGTGTAAGGCGCCTTTATCATGGATCGGGTTTGGGGCCGGATTATCCTAAAATTGATTTTCGCTTTTCCGAAACTTCCATCGCACAAGATTTTCGCATTATGGACGCCAGATCGGTGAAGCGCTGTGGATTCGCGATTTATCAATGGCGCGAGGATTCCCTTGTCCGCAAAGTATTGCGTAAGATTGAGATTATGCTTTCCTCTCTAAGTAGTCCTTTATCCCGCCCATAACCAGAGGAATCGCCCAAGAATGATGTATCGCTTCAAGGCTCTGCCAGATAGAGATAGATCGCATATGTCCGGGCGTAGGTGGACTAGAACCGGATTCTCGCCCATCTTGGGGCTCAAGGCCGAGGGGTTTCCGACCAGAAGCTTGGTTTGTCGGACACAATCCAGAGAGTCCGGCGATGCATGATTTTAAGTTCAATGCTCGATCGAAGTCCGCCCTCCGCTGGAATCCGCATGGAGGGTTCGAATCCGGACGTGAATAGTTCTCGTGATAGGCAAAGAATTGCCAGACGCTTCCTCTACCACCGCGACGCAGGGTGGACTGGGAGAGTTAATCTCTCGATCGGTTTTAAGCCCATTCTCGTTGTAGTCAGAAGCGACTCCTGTGGCGGCGATGCAATCCAAGAGCTCGCTAACGCATTTAGAGCTCTATTGATCCAACTGCTCGCAGCCTTTAGGGCTGACGTGAAGATTGCTTCCGATGACTTGAGAAGTCATTGCCAAGGCGGCCGGACAAAGCGGTCATGAGAAACCACTAAGCCGGATGAGTTTGGGCTGCCAAGGCCCTCCAATAAAAAACACCGCCTTTGAAGACGGTGGAGGCATCCACTTATCGGTGACGACTTGTAGGAACTCTCAATGAAAGCACCAATGTCGGTGTCAAAACCGCGGATCTCGGTAGGGGTCCCAATCGCGGCCTAGGCGGATGGTAACAGAGACGAGGGACACGATGTTTTTACCCTGTGTTCGCCCTCTCGATGGAGGTAAAACCCCACGCCCCGCTTGATTAATATTGATGATATGGGTAGTACAAGAGTGGATCTACCACGAGATCAAGGAGGCTAAACCCTAGAAGCTAGCCTATGGTATGATTGTTGTAATGTATGTCAGTCCATTTGACTAAAGCCCTCCTAGCTTATATATAGACACCGAGGAGGCTAGGGTTACATGAGTCGGGTTACAATGGTAGGAGATCTACATATCCAGATTGCAAGCTTGCCTTCCACGCCAAGGAAAGTCCCATCCCGACACGGACGGAGTCTTCAATCTTGTATCTTCGTAGTCTTGGAGTCCGGCGGATAATGATAGTCCTACTGTCCTGACACCCCTAGTCCAGACTCCTCACCAGATTTACAAGAAAGTGAGTGGGAGCTCTATAGCATTTCTAATATTGTATGTGGACTATTGAAGGAAATATGCCCTAGAGGCAATAATAAAGTTATTATTTATTTCCTCATATCATGATAAATGTTTATTATTCATGCTAGAATTGTATTAACCGGAAACATAATACATGTGTGAATATATAGACAAACAGAGTGTCACTAGTATGCCTCTACTTGACTAGCTTGTTAATCAAAGATGGTTATGTTTCCTAACCATGAACAAGGAGTTGTTATTTGATTAACAAGGTCACATCATTAGTTGAATGATCTGATTGACATGACCCATTCCGTTAGCTTAGCACACGATCGCTTAGTATGTTGCTATTGCTTCCTTCATGACTTATACATGTTCCTATGACTATGAGATTATGCAACTCCGCTTACGGAGGAACACTTTGGTACTACCAAACGTCACAACGAATCGGGTGATTATAAAGGAGTACTACAGGTGTCTCCAAAGGCGATGTTGGGTTGGCGATTTTGAGATTAGGATTTGTCACTCCGATTGTCGGAGAGGTATCTCTGGCCCTCTCGGTAATGCACATCATCAAGCCTTGCAAGCACTACAACTAATGAGTTAGTTGTGAGTTGATGTATTACGGAACGAGTAAAGAGACTTGCCGTAACGAGATTGAACTAGGTATTGATACCGACGATCGAATCTCGGCAAGTAACATACCGATGACAAAGGGAACAACGATGTTGTTATGCGGTCCGACCGATAAAGATCTTCAGAGAATATGTAGGAACCAATATGGGCATCCAGGTCCCGCTGTTGGTTATTGACCGTGAATAGTTCTAGGTCATGTCTACATTGTTCTCGAACCGTAGGGTCCGCACGCTTAAGGTTTCGATGGCGCTTATTATGAGTTTATGTATTTTGATGTACCAAAGAAGTTCGAGTCCCGGATGTGATCACGGACATGACAAGGAGTCTCGAATAGTCGAGACATAAAGATTGATATATTGGAAGCCTATGTTTGGAGTTCGAATGGTTCCAAGTAAAACGGAATTTATCGAGTACCGGAGGTTACGGAACCCCGGGAGGTAAATGGGCCTCGATGGGCCTTAGTGGAAAGGAGAAGGGCCAGCCCTAGGTGGGCGCGCCCCCCCTTCCCTAGTCCTACTAGGACTAGGAGAAGGGCCGCCCTCTCTCTCTCTTTCCCCCGGGAATCCTAGTCCAACTAGGATTGGGGGAATCCTACTCCCAGAGGGAGTAGGACTCCTTGGCGCGCCTCCTTGGCCGCCGCCCCTCCCCTTGCTCCTTTATATACGGGCAGGGGGCACCTTGGAACACACAAGTTGATCTTTAGATCGCTCCTTAGCCGTGTCGGTGCCCCCTCCACCATATTCCACCTCGGTTATACCGTCGCAAGCTTAGGCGAAGCCTCGCCCGTGAAACATCAAGATCGTCACCACGCCGTCGGTCGACGGAACTCTCCTCGACACTCGGCTGGATCGAGTACGAGGGACGCCATCGAGCTGTACGTGTGTCAAGAACTCGGGCGCCGGAGTAACGGCGTCGGGATCGGTCGGATCGCGAGGAGAACGTCGACTACTTCCTCTACGCCAGATCGCTTCGCCGGGTCTACGAGGGCGTGAGACAACACTCTCCCTCTCGTCGCTATGCATCACCATGATCTTGCGTGTGCGTAGGAAATTTTTGAAATTACTACGCTTCCCAACAAAGGGCATCCGAGCCTAGGTTTTTATGGTTTGATGTTATGCACGAGTAGAACACAAGTGAGTTGTGGGCGATACAAGTCATACTACCTACCAAAGATGTCATACTTTGGTTCAGCGGTATTGTGAGATGAAGCGCCCGACCGACATTACGCCAGACGCTTACGCGAGACTGGTTTCACCGCCACGAGCACTCGCTGCTTAAAGGTGACCGTGGGTGCCTGCTCTCTCACTTTAGTTGAACCGAGTGTGACTACGCCCGGTCCTTGAGAAGGTTAAAACGGAGTCTATTTGACAAAGTATCGCTGTGGTTTTGATGCGAGGTGAGACTGGTTCTTGCTTAAGCCCGTAGCAGCCACGTAAAATTTGCAACAACAAAGTAGAGGACGCCTAACTTGTTTTTGCAGGGCATGTTGTGATGTGATATGGTCAAGACGTGATGCTATATTTTGTTGTATGAGATGATCATGTTTTGTAACCGGTTATCGGCAATCGGCTGGAGCCATATGGTTGTCGCTTATTGTATGCAATGCATCGCTTCGTAATGCTTTACTTTATCACTAAGCGGTAGCGATAGTCGAGAAGCATAAGTTTGGCGAGACGACAACGATGCTACGATGGAGATCAAGGTGTCGCGCCGGTGACGATGGTGATCATGGTGGTGCCGCAAGATGGGGATCGTGAAGCACAAGATGATGATGACCATATCATATCACTTATATTGATTTGCATGTGATGTTTATCCTTTTATGCATCTTATCTTGCTTTGATTGACGGTAGCATTATAAGATGATCTCTCACTAAATTATCAAGAAGTGTTCTCCCGAGTATGCACCGCTGCCAAAGTTCGTCGTGCCTGCACACCACGTGATGATCGGGTGTGATAAGCTCTCGTCCATCTACAACGGGTGCAAGCCAGTTTTGCACACGCAGAATACTCGGGTTATACTTGACGAGCCTAGCATATGCAGATATGGCCTCGAACACGGAGACCGAAAGGTCGAGCGTGAATCATATAGTAGATATGATCAACATAAGATGTTCACCATTGAAAACTACTCCATTTCACGTGATGATCGGTTATGGTTTAGTTGATTTGGATCACGTGATCACTTGGATGACTAGAGAGATGTCTGTCTAAGTGGGAGTTCTTAAGTAATATGATTAATTGAACTTAAATTTATCATGAACTTAGTCCTGGTAGTATTTTGCAAATTATGTTGTAGATCAATAGCTCGCGTTGTTGCTTTCATATGTTTGTTTTTGATATGTTCCTAGAGAAAATTGTGTTGAAAAATGTTAGTAGCAATGATGCGGATTCGATCCGTGATCGGAGGTTTATCCTCATTGCTGCACGTAAGAATTATGTCCTTAATGCACCGCTAGGTGACAGACCTATTGCAGAGCGTATGCAAACGTTATGAACGCTTGGCTAGCTCAATATGATGACTACTAGATAGTTTAAGTGCACCATGCTTAACAGCTTAGAATCGGGACTTCAAAGATGTTTTGAACATCATGGACCATATGAGATGTTCCAGAATTGAAGTTAATATTTCAAAAAATACCCGAGTTGAGAGATATGAAGTCTCCAACAAGTTCTATAGCTAAAAGATGGAGGAGAATCGCTCAACTAGTGAGCATGTGCTCAGATTGTCCGGGTACTACAATCGCTTGAATCAAGTGGGAGTTAATCTTCCGATAAGATAGTGATTGATGAATTTTCTAGTCACCACCACCAAGTTAGTAGAACTTCGTGATGAACTATAGTATGCAAGGGATGACGAGAACGATTCCCGAGCTCTTCGTGATGTTGAAATCAACGAAGGTAGAAATCAAGAAAAACATCAAGTGTTGATGGTAGACAAGACCACTAGTTTCAAGAAAAGGGCAAAGGAAAGAAAGGGAACTTCAAGTAGATTGACAAGCAAGTTGTCACTCCCACGAAGAAGCCCAAAGCTGAACCAAAGCTCAAACCGAAGTGCTTACATCGCAAAGGAAATGGTCACCGAAGCGGAACTGCCCTAAAATATTTGGTGGATAAGAAGGATGGCAAAGTGAAAAAGGGTATATTTGATATACATGTGTTTGATGTGTGCTTTACTAGTGTTTATAGCAACCCTCGGTATTTGGTACTGGTTCGGTTGCTAAGAGTAGTAACTCAAACGGAGTTGCGAATAAATGTAAACTAGCTAAGGGTGAAGTGACGATGTGTGTTGAAAGTAGTTTCAAGATTGATATGATCATCATCGCACACTCCCTATACTTTCGGGATTAGTGTTGAACCTAAATAAATGTTATTTGGTGTTTGCGCTGAGCATGAATATGATTTGATCATGTTTATTGCAATACGGTTATTCATTTAAGTAAGAGAATAAACTGTTATTCTGCTTACATGAATAAAACCTTATATGGTTACACACCCAATGAAAATGGTTCATGGGATCTCGATCGTAGTGATACACATATTCATAATATTGAAACCAAAAGATGCAAAGTTAATAATGATAGTGCAACTTATTTGTGGCAATCGCCGCTTAGGTCATATTGGTGTAAAGCGATAAAGAAACTCCATGCTGATGGGATTTTGGAATCACTTGATTATGAATCACTTGATGCTTGCGAACCGTGCCTTTTGGGCAAGATGACTAAAACTCCGCTTCTCCTAACAATGGAACAAGCTACTTGACTTATTGGAAATAATACATACCGATGTATGCGATCCAATGAGTGTTGATGCTCGTGGCAAGTATCGTTATTTTCTGACCTTCACAAGATGATTTGAGCAGATATGGGTATATCTACTTGATGAAACATAAGTCCGAAATAGTTGAAATGTTCAAAGAATTTCAGAGTGAAGTGGAAAATCATCGTGACAAGAAAATAAAGTTTCGCGATCTGATCGTGGAGATGAATATTTGAGTTACGAGTTTGGTCTTCAATTAAAACAATGTGGAATAGTTTCACAAATTCATGCCACCGAACACCACATCATAATGGTGTGTCCGAACGTCATAACCGTACTTTATTGGATATAGTACAATCTATGATGTTTCTTACCGATTTACCAATATCGCTTTTGGGATCATGCATTAGAGACAAAGAGCATTCACGTTAAATAGGGCACCATCTAAATCCGCTGAGACGACACTATATGAACTGTGGTTTAGCAAGAAACCAAAGTTGTCGCTTTCTTAAAGTTTGGGGCTGCGATGCTTATGTGAAAAAGTTTCATCCCGATAAGCTCAAACCCAAATCGGAAGGTGTGTCTTCATAGAATACCCAAAGGAAACTGTTGGGTACACCTTCTATCACAGATCCTAAAGCAAGATTTTCGTTGTTGAAAATGGATCCTTTCTAGAGAAGGAGTTTCTCTCGAAAGAAGTGAGTGGGAGGAAAGTAGAACTTGATGAGGTAATTGTACCTTCTCCCTTATTGAAAGTAGTTCATCACGAAATTTGTTCTGTGACTACTACACCAATTAGTGAGGAAGCTAATGATGATGATCATGTAACTTCAGATCAAGTTACTACCGAATCTCGTAGGTAAACCAGAGTGAGATTCGCACTGAGTGGTACGGTAATCCTGCTCGAAGTCATGTAACTAGACCATGATGAACCTACGAACTATGAGGAAGCGATGATGAGCCCAGATTCATGCAAATGGCTTGAGGCCATGAAATCTGAGATGAGATCCATGTATGAGAACAAAGTGTGGACTTTGGTGGAGTTGCCCGATGATCGGCAAGCCATAGAAAATAAATGGATCTTCAAGAGGAAGACGGACGCTGATAGTAGTGTTACTATCTACAAAGCTCGACTTGTCACAAAAAGGTTTTTGACAAGTTCAAGGTGTTGACTACAATGAGATTTTCTCAACTGTAGCGATGCTTAAGTCTGTCCGAATCATGTTAGCAATTGCCACAATTTATGAAATTTGGCAAATGGATGTAAAAACTGCATTCCTGAATGGGTTTCAAAGGAAGAGTTGTATATGATGCAACCAGAAGGTTTTATCGATCCAAAGGAGCTAACAAAGTGTGCAAGCTCCAAATGATCCATCTATGGACTGCAAGCATCTCGAGTTGGAATATACGCTTTGATGAGTTGATCAAAGATATAGTTTATACAGACTTGCAAAGAAGCCTGATTTACTAGAAAGTGAGTGGGAGCACTACAAGATTTCGATAAGTATATGTGAATGACATATTGTAGATCGGAAATAATGTAGAATTATTCTGCAAAGCATAAAGGAGTGTTTGAAAGGAGTTTTTCAAAGAAAGACCTCGGTGAAGCTGCTTACATATTGAGCATCAAGATCTATAGAGATAGATCAAGACGCTTGATAAGTTTTTTCAATGAAGTACATACCTTGACAAGATTTTGAAGTAGTTCAAAATGGAACAGTCAAAGAAAGAGTTCTTGCCTGTGTTACAAGGTGTGAAATTGAGTAAGACTCAAAACCCGACCACGGCAGAATATAGAAAGAGAATGAAAGTCATTCCCTATGCTTTAGCCATAGGTTCTACAAAGTATGCCATGCTGTGTACCAGATCTATTGTATACCCTGCACTGAGTTTGGCAAGGGAGTACAATAGTGATCTAGGAGTATATCACTGGACAGCGGTCAAAATTATCCTTAGTGCTATAAGGATATGTTTCTCGATTATGGAAGTGACAAAAGGTTCGTCGTAAAGGGTTACGTCGATGCAAGTTTTGGCACTGATCTGGATGACTCTAAGTCTCGATCTAGATACATATTGAAAGTGGGAGCAATTAGCTAGAGTAGCTTCGTGCAGAGCATTGTAGACATAGAAAATTGCAAAATACATAACGGATCTGAATGTGAAAGACCCGCTGACTAAGACTCTCTCACAAGCAAAACATGATCGCACCTTAGTACTCTTGGGTGTTAATCACATAGCGATGTGAACTAGATTACTGAATCTAGTAAACCCTTTGGGTGTTGGTCACATGGCGATGTGAACTATGGGTGTTAATCACATGATGATGTGAACTATCGATGTTAATCACATGGTGATGTGATCTAGATTATTGACTCTAGTGCAAGTGGGAGACTGAAGGAAATATGCCCTAGAGGCAATAATAAAGTTATTATTTATTTCCTCATATCATGATAAATGTTTATTATTCATGCTAGAATTGTATTAACCGAAACATAATACATGTGTGAATATATAGACAAACAGAGTGTCACTAGTATGCCTCTACTTGACTAGCTTGTTAATCAAAGATGGTTATGTTTCCTAACCATGAACAAGGAGTTGTTATTTGATTAACAAGGTCACATCATTAGTTGAATGATCTGATTGACATGACCCATTCCGTTAGCTTAGCACACGATCGCTTAGTATGTTGCTATTGCTTCCTTCATGACTTATACATGTTCCTATGACTATGAGATTATGCAACTCCTGCTTACGGAGGAACACTTTGGTACTACCAAACGTCACAACGTAATCGGGTGATTATAAAGGAGTACTACAGTGTCTCCAAAGGCGATGTTGGGTTGGCGATTTCGAGATTAGGATTTGTCACTCCGATTGTCGGAGAGGTATCTCTGGGCCCTCTCGGTAATGCACATCACTGAAGCCTTGCAAGCACTACAACTAATGAGTTAGTTGTGAGTTGATGTATTACGGAACGAGTAAAGAGACTTGCCGGTAACGAGATTGAACTAGGTATTGGATACCGACGATCGAATCTCGGGCAAGTAACATACCGATGACAAAGGAACAACGATGTTGTTATGCGGTCCGACCGATAAAGATCTTCGAGAATATGTAGGAACCAATATGGGCATCCAGGTCCCGCTGTTGGTTATTGACCGTGAATAGTTCTAGGTCATGTCTACATTGTTCTCGAACCGTAGGGTCCGCACGCTTAAGGTTTCGATGATGCTTATTATGAGTTTATGTATTTTGATGTACCAAGAAGTTCGAGTCCCGGATGTGATCACGGACATGACGAGGAGTCTCGAATAGTCGAGACATAAAGATTGATATATTGGAAGCCTATGTTTGGAGTTCGAATGGTTCCGGTAAAACGGAATTTACTCGGAGTACCGGAGGTTACCGAACCCCGGAGGTAAATGGGCCTCGATGGGCCTTAGTGGAAAGGAGAAGGGCCAGCCCTAGGTGGGCGCCTCCCCCTTCCCTAGTCCTACTAGGACTAGGAGAAGGGCCGCCCCCTCTCTCTCTTCCCCTCCGGGAATCCTAGTCCAACTAGGATTGGGGAATCCTACTCCCAGGGAGTAGGACTCCTTAGCGCGCCTCCCTTGGCCGCCGCCCCTCCCCCTTGCTCCTTTATATACGGGCAGGGGGCACCTTGGAACACACAAGTTGATCTTTAGATCGTTCCTTAGCCGTGTCGGTGCCCCCTCCACCATATTCCACCTCGGTTATACCGTCGCAAGCTTAGGCGAAGCCTGCGCGATGAAACATCAAGATCGCCACCACGCCGTCTTGTGACGAACTCTCCTCGACACTCGGCTGGATCGAGTACGAGGGACGCCATCGAGCTGTACGTGTGTCAAGAACTCGGGCGCCGGAGTAACGGCGTCGGGATCGGTCGGATCGCGAGGAGAACGTCGACTACTTCCTCTACGCCAGATCGCTTCCGCTTCGGGTCTACGAGGGTACGTAGACAACACTCTCCCCTCTCGTTGCTATGCATCACCATGATCTTGCGTGTGCGTAGGAAATTTTTGAAATTACTACGTTTCCCAACAGAGGGCAGCCGCACCCTAGCCCCTGGCGCCTCCCTCTCCCTCCCGTGACACCTCTCCCTCTCGTAGTGCTTGGCGAAGCCCTGCAGTGATCGCTGCTGCATCCACCACCACGCCGTCATGCTGCTGGATCTTCATCAACCTCTCCCTCCCCCTTGCTAGATCAAGAAGGAGGAGACGTCTTCCCGACCGTACGTGTGTTGAACGCGGAGGTGCCATCCGTTCGGTGCTAGGATCTCCGGTGATTTGCATCACGACGAGTACGACTCCCTCAACCCCGTTCTCTTGAACGCTTCCGCACGCGATCTACAAGGGTATGTAGATGCACTCCTCTCTCTCATTGCTAGATGACTCCATAGATTGATCTTGGTGAAGCGTAGAAATTTTTTATTTTCTGCAACGTTCCCCAACATTTATCCCTCTACATCATGTCATCTTGCTTAAGGCATTACTCTGTTTTTAACTTAATACTCTAGATGCATGCTAGATAGCGGTCGATGAGTGGAGTAATAGTAGTAGATGCAGAATCGTTTCGATCTACTTGTCTCGGACGTGATTCCTATATACATGATCATACCTAGATATACTCATAACTATGCTCAGTTCTGTCAATTGCTCAACAGTAATTTGTTCACCCACCGTAGAATATCTATGCTCTTGAGAGAAGCCACTAGTGAAACCTATGGCCCCCGGGTCTATTCTCATCATATCAATCTCCATTACTCTATTACTTGCTTTGTTTTTACTTTGTCTTTTACTTTTCACTTTGCATCTCTATACCAAACATACCAAAAATATTATTTATCATCTCTATTAGATCTCACTCTCGTAAGTGACCGTGAATGGATTGACAACCCCTAATCGCGTTGGTTGCGAGGAGCTATCGTTTTGTGTAGGTACGAGGGACTTGTGCGTGGGCTCCTACTGGATTGATACCTTGGTTCTCAAAAACTGAGGGAAATACTTACGCTACTTAGCTGCATCATCCTCTCCTCTTCGGAGAAATCGAACCCAGTGCTCAAGAGGTAGCAAGAGGAATTTCCGGCGCCGTTGCCGGGGAGGCTCACGCAAGCAAGTCAACCATACCAAGTACCCATCACAATCCCTATCTCTCGCATTACATTATTTGCCATTTGCCTCTCGTTTTCCTCTCCCCCACTTCACCCTTGCCGTTTTATTCGCCCTCTCTTTCCCAATCTCCTCTTCTCTTTACCGTTTGCCTTTTTCCGTTGCCTTTTTGTTTGCTTGTGTGTTGGATTACTTGTTGCCATGGCGCAAGATAATGCCAAATTGTGTGACTTCTCGAATACCAATAATAATGATTTCCTTAGTACTCCGATTGCTCCTCTTAATAATGATGAGTCTTGTGAAATCAATACCGCTTTGTTGAATCTTGTTATGCAAGATCAATTTGCCGGCCTTCCTAGTGAAGATGCCGCTACTCATCTAAACAATTTTGTTGATTTGTGTGATATGCAAAAGAAGAAAGATACAGATAACAATATTGTCAAATTGAAGTTATTTCCGTTTTGACTTAGAGATCGTGCTAAAGTTTGGTTTTCGTCTTTGCCTAAAAATAGTATTGATTCTTGGAACAAGTGCAAAGATGCTTTTATCTCTAAGTATTTTCCTCCCGCTAAGATCATCACTCTTAGGAACGATATTATGAATTTTAAACAACTTGATCATGAGCATGTTGCCCAATCTTGGGAAAGAATGAAATTGATGCTTCGCAATTGCTCTACTCATGGTTTGAATTTATGGATGATCATACAAAAATTTTATGCCAGGTTGAATTTTTCTTCTAGAAATCTTTTAGATTCGGCCGCGGGAGGCACGTTTATGGAAATTACGTTAGGAGATGCTACCAAATTGCTTGATAATATTATGGCTAATTATTCTCAATGGCACACCGAAAGATCTAGTAAAAAAGTGCATGCTATAGAAGAAATCAATGTTTTGAGTGAAAAGATGGATGAACTTATGAAGATGTTTGCTACTAAAAATACTTCTCTTGATCCCAATGATATGCCTTTGTCTACTTTGATTGAGAATAATAATGAATCTATGGATGTGAATTTTGTTGGTAGGAATAGTTTTGGAAACAACGCGGATAGAGGGAATTTCAATCCTAGGCCTTATCCTAGTAATCCTTCTAATAATTATGGAAATTCCTACAACAACTCTAAAGGAAATTTTAATAAGATGCTCTCTGAATTTGAGAGTAGTGTTAAAGAGTTTATGAATGCACAAAAGAATTTTAAAGCTTTGCTTGAAGAGAAATTGCTTAAAGTTGATGATTTGGCTAGGAACGTTGATAGAATTTCTCTTGAAATTGATTCTTTAAAGTTTAGATCTATTCCTCCTAAGCATGATATCAATGAGTCTCTCAAAGCCATGAGAATTTCCATTGATGAGTGCAAGGAAAGAACCGCTAGGATGCGTGTTTCCAAAGATGCCTTTATTAAAGCGTGTTCTTCCAATTCCTATGAAAATCAAGATGAAGATCTAAAAGTTATTGATGTGTCCCCGATTAAATATTTGTTTTGCAATATGAATCTTGATGAAACTGAAGATGATCTTCCTTTACCTAGAAGGCGTTTTAAGAATTCGGAGTTTCTAGATCTTGATGATGAAATTGATGAAAGTGGGATTAAAAGAAATAAAAATCTAGATGTTGCTAAACCCACTATTTTGGATCTCAAGGAATTTAATTATGAAAATTGCTCTTTAATTGGTTGTATTTCCTTGTTGCAATCCGTGCTAGATTCTCCTCATGCTTATAGTCAAAATAAGGCCTTTACCAAACACATTGTTGATGCCTTGATGCAATCTTATGAAGAAAAACTTGAGTTGAAAGTTTCTATCCCTAGAAAACTCTATGATGAGTGGGAACCTACTAATAAAATTAAAATTAAAGATTACGAGTTTCATGCTTTGTGTGATTTGGGTGCTAGTGTCTCTACTATTCCCAAAACTTTGTGTGATTTGCTAGATTTCCGTGACTTTGATGATTGCTCTCTAAACTTGCATCTTGCGGATTCCACTATTAAAAAGCCTATTGGAAGAATTAATGATGTTATTATTGTTGCAAATAGGAATTATGTGCCCGTAGATTTTATCGTTCTTGATATAGATTGCAATCCTTCATGTCCTATTATTCTTGGTAGACCTTTCCTTAGAACGATTGGTGCAATTATTGATATGAAGGAAGGGAATATTCGATTCCAATTTCCCTTAAAGAAGGGCATGGAACACTTCCCTAGAAAGAAAATAAAATTACCATATGAATCTATCATGAGAGCCACATATGGATTGCCTACCAAAGATGGCAATACCTAGATCTATCCTTGCTTTTATGCCTAGCTAGGGGCGTTAAACGATAGCGCTTGTTGGGAGGCAACCCAATTATTTTTTTTTGCTTCTGTTTAGGAATAAATAATCCATCTAGCTTCTGTTTGGATGTGGTTTTATGTTTTAATTAGTGTTTGTGCCAAGTAGAATGTATAGGATAACCTACGATGATAGTTGATTTGATTCTGCTGAAAAACAGAAACTTTGCACGCACGAATATAATTTTGTTAAATCACAGGAACGTGATTTTGCATTGATTATTTTTGCTTCTGTTCAATAAACAAATTTTACAGGATTTCCTATTTTGGTAGAATTTTTAGAGTTCCAGAAGTTTGCGTTAGTTACAGATTGCTACAGACTGTTCTGTTTTTGACAGATTCTGTTTTGCGTGTGTTGTTTGCTTATTTTGATGAATCTAATGCTAATAAAATAGTTTGTAATCCATAGAGAAGTTGGAATACAGTAGGTTTAACTCCAATATAAATAAAGAACAAGTTCATTACAGTACCTTGAAGTAGTCTTTTGTTTTCTTTCTCTAACGTTGCTCACGAGATTTCTATTGAGTTTTGTGTTGTGAAGTTTTCAAGTTTTGGGTGAATTCTTTTGATGGATTATGGAACAAGGAGTGGAAAGAGCCTAAGCTTGGGGATGCCCATGGCACCCCCAAGATAATCCAAGGGCACGAAAAAGTCAAAGCTTGGGGATGCCCCGGAAGGCATCCCCTCTTTCGTCCACTTCCATCGGTAATTTACTTGGAGCTATATTTTTATTCACCACATGATATGTGTTTTGCTTGGAGCGTCTTGTATTATTTGCGTCTTTGCTTGTTAGTTTACCACAATCATCCTTGCTGTACACATCTTTTGAGAGAGCTATACATGAATTGGAATTTGTTAGAATACTCTATGTGCTTCACTTATATCTTTTGAGCTTGATAGTTTTGCTCATAGTAATTCACTTATATCTTTTGAGCGTGTTAATTTTTGCTCTTCACTTATATCTTTTAGAGGATGGTGGTGGATTTGTTTTAAAGAAACTATTGATCGCTCATGCTTCACTTAGATTATTTTGAGAGTCATTAATAGCATGGTAATTTTCTTAATGTTAATATACTTGGTGTTCAAGATATGTGAAACTTTCTTTTGAGTGAATTGAATACTAAGATAAGTTTGATGCTTGATAATTGTTTTGAGATATGGAGGTGATAATATCAAAGTCGCGCTAGTTGGGTAATTGTGAATTTGAGAAATGCTTGTGTTGAAGTTTGTAAGTCCCGTAGCATGCACGTATGGTTAAAGTTGCCTAACAAATTTGAAACATGAAGTGTACCTGGCTTGTGCATCCTTATGAGTGGCGGTCGGGGACGAGCGATGGTCTTTTCCTACCAATCTATCCCCCTAGGAGCATGCGTGTAGTACTTGATTTTTGATGGCTTCTAAATTTTTGCAATAAGTATATGAGTTCTTTTGACTAATGTTGAGTCCATGGATTATACGCACTCTCACCTTTCCGCCTTTGCTAGCCTCTTCGGTACCGTGCATTGCCCTTTCTCACCTTGAGAGTTGGTGCAAACTTCCCCGGTGCATCCAAACCCCGTGATACGATACACTCTATCACACATAAACCTCCTTATATCTTCCTCAAAACAGCCACCATACCTACCTATCATGGCATTTCCATAGCCATTCCGAGATATATTGCCATGCAACTTCCATCATCTTCATCATGACATACATTACTTTTGTCATATTGCCATTGCATGATCATGTAGTTGACATCGTATTTGTGGCAAAGCCACCATGCATTATTTTTCATACGTGTCACTCTTGATTCATTGCACCATCCTGGTACACCGCCGGAGGCATTCATATAGAGTCATATCTTGTTCTAAGTTTCGAGTTGTAATCCTTATGTTGTAATCAATAGAAGTGTGATGATCATCATTGTTAGAGCATTGCCCAGAGAAAAAAGGGAGAAAGGCCAAAAGAAAAAAAAAGGCCCAAAAGAAGAAAAAAAGGAAAAAAAGGGCAATGCTACTATCTCTTTTTCCACACTTGTGCTTCAAAGTATCACCTTGTTCTTCATGTAGTGAGTCTCATATATTGTGCTTCAAAGTAGCACCTCGTTCTTCATGTAGTGAGTCTCATAAGTTGTCTTTTCATACTAGTGGGAATTTTTCATTATAGAACTTGGCTTGTATATTCCTATGATGGGCTTCCTCAAATGCCCTAGGTCTTCATGAGCAAGCGAGTTCATATTCTATTCCACCCATAGTGCTATATCCATGGCTCATGCTCATATATTGCGTGAAGGTTGAAAAAGTTTGAGATTATTTAAGTATGAAATAATTGCTTGGCTTGTCATCGGGGGTATAGAAGTTGGGAACATCTTTGTGTGACGAAAATGAAGCATAGCCTAACTATATGATTTTGTAGGGATGAACTTTCTTTTGCCATGCTATTTTGAGAAGACATGATTACTTTGATTAGTATGTTTGAAGTATTACTATTTCTTTTATCAATATGAACTTTTATTTTGAATCATTTGGATCTGAACATTCATGCCACAATAAAGAAAATTTACATTGAGAATTATGCTAAAGTAGCATTCCACATCAAAATTTCTTTTTATCATTTACCTACTCGAGGACGAGCAGGAATTAAGCTTGGGGATGCTTGATACGCTCCAACATATCTATAATTTTTGATTGTTCCATGCTATTATATCTACCCCTTTTGGATGTTTATTGGACTTTATTTTCCACATTTATATCACTTTTGGGACTAACCTACTAACCGGAGGCCCAACCCATATTGCTGTTTTTTTGCCTATTTCAAGATTTCAAGAAAAGGAATATCAAACGGAGTCCAAACGGAATGAAACCTTCGGAGCGTGATTTTTGGAACGAACGTGATCCAGAGACTTGGACCCTGCAAGTCAAGAAGCAGCCGAGGAGGTCACATGAGATAGGAGGAGCGCTTCCCCATAGGGCGCCTCACCTCGTGGGCCCCTGGCGCTCCACCGACGCATTTCTTCCTCCTATATATACCTATGTACCCCGAAAACATCGTAACAGAGCCAAAACACAATTCCACCACCGTGAACCTTCTCAGATCCATGAGATCTCATCTTGGGCCTTCACGCAAGACTCTACGGAGGGGGCATCCACCACGAGGGCTTCTACATCAACATCCTTGCCCTCCGATGAGTTGTGAGTAGTTTACTTGCACCTATGGGTCCATAGTTATTAGCTAGATGGCTTTTCTCTTTTGGATCTCAATACAATGTTCTCCTCTCTCGTGGAGATCTATTCGATGTAAACTATTTTTATGTGTGTTTGTCAAGATCCGATGAATTGTGGGTTTATGATCCAAGTTTATCTATGAATAATATTTGAATCTTCTCTGAATTTTTTATGTATGATTGAGTTATCTTTGCAAGTCGCTTCAATTATCTTTTTGGTTTGGCCAACTAGATTGATCTTTCTTGCCATGGGAGAAGTGCTTAGCTTTGGGTTCAATCTGCAGTGTCCTTACCCAAAGGATCGTAAAGGGTTGCAAGGCACGATTGTATTGTTGCCATCGAGGATAACAAGATGGGGTTTATATCATATTGCTTGAGTTTATCCTCTACATCATGTCATCTTGCTTACGATGCTACTCGCTTTATGAACTTAATACTCTAGATGTATGCCGGATAGCGGTCGATGTGTGGAGTAATAGTAGTAGATGCAAGCAGGAGTTCGGTCTACTTGTTGCGACGTGATGCCTATATACATGATCATGCCTAGATAATCTCATAATTATTCGCTTTTCTATCAATTGCTCGACAAGAATTTGTTCACCCACCGTAATACTTATGCTATCTTGAGAGAAACCACTAGTGAAACCTATGGCCCCGGGTCTATCTCTTATCATATTTGCTTCCAATCTACTTTTATTTGCATCTTTACTTTTGCATCTATATTATAAAATATCAAAATATATTTATCTTATCTTACTATCTTTATTAGATCTCACTCGTAAGTGACCGTGAAGGGATTGACAACCCCTTTATTGCTGGTTGTGAGTTCTCGCTTGTTTGTGTAGGTGCGACTTTTGAGGAGCCTCCTATCGGATTGATACCTTGCTTCTCAAAAACGAGGAAAATACTTACGCTACTCTGCTGCATCACTCTCTCTCGAGGAAAACCAACGCAAGCTCAAGAGGTAGCTCACAAAGTACATACCTTGATAAAGTTTTGAAAAAGTTCAAATGGATCAAGCGAAGAAAGGGTTCTTGCCTCAGAATACAAGGTGAAATTGAGTCGACTCAATGCCCGACCACCGCAAAAGATAGAGACAAAATGAAAGATGTTCCTATGCTTCACCCATAGGCTCTATCATGTATGCAATGTTGTGTACTGCACTGATGTGTGCCTTGCTATTAGTTTAGCAGGAGGTACCAAAGTAATCCAGAGTGGATCATCGGACAGCGGTCAAGAACATCCCGAAATACCCGAAAAGGACTAAGGATATGTTTCTCATTTATGGAGGTGACAAAGAGCTAGTCGTAAATGGTTACGCTGATGTAAGCTTGACACCGATCCGTATGATTCTAAATCGCAAACCGGATACGTGTTTATATTGAACGGTGGAGCTGCCGCTGGTGTAGTTCTAAACAAAGCGCCGCGCGGGATCTACATGTGAAGCGGAGTACATAGCCTTCATAAAAAGAAATGAAGGAGTCTCGATGAAGTAGTTCATATCCCATCTAGGTGTCATACCTAGTGCATCGGGCGTGGGCAACATAGTAATTTGAAAATTTCCCACGCACACGCTAAGATCATGGTGATGCATAGCAACGAGAGGGGAGTGTATCTTCATACCCTTGAAGATCGCTAAGCGGAAGCGCTTATCAACGCTGTTGATGTAGTCGACGCCTTCACGATCCGACCGATCCAAGTACCGAACGCACGGCACCTCCGAAGTTCTACACATCGCTCAGCTCTATGACATCCTCACCTTCTCGATCCAAAGAAGACGGCTAAGTAATATATGAGTTCCGCAGCATGACGGGCGCAGGACGTGTTGGTGAAGAACACCTCCGCAGGCTTCGCCAAGCACTACTAAACTATGACGGAGGATAAACTAGAGGGGACGGGTTGCTGCAGACACGGCTTGGTGTTTCGGATGTGTCTTTGGTGCTAGCCCTACCCTCTATTTATATGTTGAGCCTTGGGTCGAAACTTGGAGTAAAAGCCTCCACAAAGTCGGTTTCACTCGAAGGCAAGAGTCCTTCTGATTTGGGCCGACGCCGTGGTTCTCGCCTCGACCTAAACGTGGGACCTCGGCGCTTGCCCTCGACTCGCAAAATTTCCTTTGCGCTTTCCAAAACCTTGTGGGCTTTCCTTTGGCCCAAATAACGTGTTCTCGCACTCCAAACATTTCGAGAAACATCCGAACCCTTCCGAGATCAAACACTATTATCCCATATATCAAACTTTATCTATAGACCATTCCGAGTTCCTCGTCATGTCCATGATCTCATCTCGAGACTCAACAACATTCGTTACCAACATACATAACTCATAGTACTATATCATCAACGAACGTTGTTGCATGGATTCTACGGGTTCGAGAACTATGTAGACATGACCGAGACACTTTCTTGTCAATAACCAATAGCGGACCTCGATGCCCATATTGGCCCTACATATTCTACTTAAGATCTTTATCGGTCATACCGCATAACAACATACATTTGTTCCTTTGTCATCGGTATGTTACTTGCCCGAGATTCGATTGTCAGATCTCAATACCTAGTTCAATCTCGCTACGCAAGAAGTCTCTTTACTCGCTCCGTAATACATCATCTCACAACTAACTCATTAGTTGCAATGCTTGCAAGGCTTAAGTGATGTGCATTACCGAGGGCCCAAAGATACCTCTCCGACAATCGGAGTGACAAATCCTAATCTCAAACACGCCAACCCAACAAGTACCTTTGGAGACACCTATAGAGCACCTTTATAATCACCCAGCCATTGCCAGACGCTTTGGTAGCACACAAAGTGTTCCTCCCAGAAAGGGAGTTGCATAATCTCATAGTCATATGAACATGTATAAGTCATGAAGAAAGCAATAGCAACATACTAAACGATCGATTGCTAAGCTAACGGAATGGGTCAAGTCAATCACATCATTCTCCTAATGATGTGATCCCGTTAATCAAATGACAACTCATGTCTATGGTTAGGAAACATAACCATCTTCGATTAACGAGCTAGTCAAGTAGAGGCATACTAGTGACATTAAGTTTGTCTATGTATTCACACATGTATTATGTTTCCGGTTAATACAATTCTAGCATGAACAATAAACATTTATCATGTAATAAGGAAATAAATAATAACTTTATTATTGCCTCTAGGCATATTTCCTTCAGTCTCCCACTTGCACTAGAGTCAATAATCTAGTTCATATCACCATGTGATTTAACACCAATATTCATATCTCAGATATGATTAACACCCATAGTTCACATCGTCATGTGACCAACACCCAAAAGGTTTACTAGAGTCAACAATCTAGTTCACAATGCTTTGTGATTAACACCCAAAGAGTACTAAGATGTGATCATGTTTTGCTCGTGAGAGAAGCCTAGTCAACGGGTCTTTCACGTTCAGAGCCGTATGTATTTTACAAATATTCTATGTCTACAATGCTCTGCACGGAGCTACTCTAGCTAATTGCTCCCACTTTCAATATGTATCCAGATTGAGACTTAGAGTCATCCTGGATTAGTGTCAAAATTTGCATCGATGTAACCCTTTACTTATCTAACCTCTTTTCATTTCCATAATCGAGAAACATATCCTTATTCTTGATCTACCCTAGATCACTATTGCACTCCCCTTGTCAAACTTAGTGGTAGGGTATGCAATAGATCCGTACACAACATGGCATACTTTATAGAACTTATGGCTAAGGCATAGGGAATGACTTTCATTCTCTTTCTATCTTCTCGTCGTGGTCGGGTTTTTAGTCTTACTCAATCTCACACCTTGTAACACGTGCAAGAGCTCTTTCTTCGACTGCTCCATTTTGTACTACTTCAAAATCTTGTCAAGGTATGTACTCATTGAAAAACTTATCAAGCGTGATCTATCACTATAGATCTTCATGCTCAATAGTAAGCAGCTTCACCGAGGTCTTTCTTTGAAAAACTCCTTTCAAACACTCCTTTATGCTTTGCGTATGCATTCTACATTATTTCGATCAACAATATGTCATTCACATATACTTATCGAAATGCTATAGTGCTCCCACTCACTTTCTTGCAAATACAGTGCTTCACCGTAGTCTCAGATAGAAACTATATGCTTTGATCAACTCATCAAAGCGTATATTCCAACTCCGAGATGCTTGCACCAATCCATAGAAGGGTCAGCTGAGCTTGCATATTTTGTTAGCACCTTTAGGATTTGACAAAACCTTCTCGTTGCATCATATACAACTCTTATTTAATAAATCCATTAAGGACTGTAGTTTTGTTTATCCATTTGCCGATTTCATAAAATGTGACAATTGCCAACATGATTCTGGACAGACTTAAGCATAGATACGAGTGAGAAACTCTCATAGTAGTCAACACCTTGAACTTGTCGAAAACCTTTGCATAATTCTAGCTTTGTAGATAGTAACACTACTATCGTCCCCGCCTTCCTCTCTTGAAGATCCATTTAAACAATATGGCGACCGATCATCGCAACTCCACCAAAGTCCACACTTTGTTCTCATACATGGATCCCATCTCGCATTTCATGGCCTCAAGCCATTTCATGAATCTGGCTCATCATCGCCTCCTCATAGTTCATAGGTTCATCATGGTCTAGTAACATGACTTATAGAATAGGATCACCGCACCACTTTGGTGCGGACCGCACTCGAAGACCCACGAAGTTTCGTAATAGCTTGATCTCAAGTTTCATGATCATCATCATTAGCTTCCTCACTAATTGGTGTAGGAATCATCGGAATTGATTTGTGATGAACTACTTTCCAATTCGTGAGAAGGTACAAATTACCTTATCAACCTCTACTTTCCTCCCACTCACTTCTTTCGAGAGAAACTCCTTCTAGAAAGGATCCATTCTAGCAACGAATGTTTTGCCTTCGGATCCGTGATAGAAGGTGTACTCAATAGTTTCCTTTGGGTATTCTATGAAGACGCACTTCTCCGATTTGGGTTCGAGCTTATCAGGTTGAAACCTTTTTCACATAAGCATCACAACTCCAAACTTTAAGAAATAACAGCTTAGGTTTACTGCTAAACCATAGTTCATACGATGTCATCTCAACGGATTTAGATGGTGCCCTATTTAAAGTGAATGCAGCTATCTCTAATGCATAACCCCAAAACAATAGTGGCAAATCGGTAAGATACATCATGGATCGCACCATATCCAAGAAAGTGCGGTTACGACGTCCGGACACACCATTACGCTGTGGTGTTCCATATGGCGTGAGCTGTGAAACTATTCACATTGTTTAAAATGAAGGTCAAACTCAGAGCTCAAATATTCATCTCTACGATCAGATCATAGAAACTTTATTTTCTTGTTATGATGATTTTTCCACTTCACTCTGAAATTCTTTGAACCTTTCAACTATTTCGATTTATGTTTCATGAAGTAGATATACCCATATCTCCTCAAATCATCTGTGAAGGTCAAAAATAACGATACACGCCAAGTAGCCTTAACACTCATCGGATCGCATACATCGGTATGTATTATTTCCAATAAGTCAAGAGCTCGTCCCATTGTTCCGGGAATGGAGTTTTAGTCATCTTGCCCAAAAGACACGCTTGCAATCATCAAAATGATTCATAACAGTGTGATTCCGAAATCCATCTTTACGGAGTTTCTTCATGCGCTTACACCGATATGACCCAAACGGCAAGCCACAAATAAGTTGCACTATCATTTTTAACTTTTGTCATGGGAAATGACTCACGGACACCTATGGGGTCAATGGACCGGCCCCTTTCGGCTTTGGGGGCGAAGATCGCGAAGAGCGGATCGAGGCGGCAATAAGCTAGCTTACTCAGCTTCGAGCTCTCCTGAGAGATAATACTCCTATCGCTGCATGTTTGAGTGTATAGAGTTCTTGCTCGAGCGCCGAAAAGCACAAGACACACTAGCTACTAACAAGACCGAGCGTGAGTGTTTTTCGAACCCCCTCTACATTGCGCATGGGCCTCCTTTATATGCTCAAGGGTCACCGACAGTGGCAATGTAGACAAGGGTAAAATGGAAAGGTGTTGCGTTGGTACAACCACCGTGACAAAGGTATCATACCTAACCCCGACGGCAGGGGACAAAGGCATTAAATGCCCGCTCGCACGCTTCCAAATAATGCGAAAAGGGACCGCTGTGGACGCCACCGCTGCCACGATGGCAATCTTTGTCAAGAAGCAAGCCACACCGCAGTACCGCCGCGCACAGCTTTCGCCACGCCGCTACCGAAAGGTCCTGTATGCACATCGCTGGTGGATGTGCCGGAGCGCAGTACAGAGTGGTAGCTTGTCGCGCCAAGCGCCTTTGCCGCGGTCGCTGTCTTGTCGCGCCGAAGCTTGTCGCCACGCGGCTCGCCGGACGCTGCGCCGCGCAAGTTCCTTGAGATGCCTCGATTGGCCTTCCCAAAGAAGCCTCTTGCCGGGCCTTCGCCTCCTGGCTTGAATACTTTGTTCTTGAATGGCTCCAAAGGAACCACGGCGACCTTGGCGGTCACCCGCAAGCCTTGCCGCTGGGTGTCAGCGACGCTGTCGCACGAAGTTCGGGATACTAGGGTACCTCACTCTAGTACACCGACAGAGCCCCGGCCCTGGCCACACACGGCAAGCCGAAGGCCACTGTGCCAGCCCAAAACAGGCACGGGCACGCGCCCGGGTTACGCCAGATTCATCAGATTCATCGCTTCCCCGAACGCACGCTTTGAATGCGCGCCGGGAGAGATCGTGGGTGGTTTCTTTATTCGAAAGATTTAACGCCCGCCTCGTGTGACCCCGACTCAATGTCACATCGATCTAGCTCAGAATATATCATATCACTTTGCGCCTCACGCACGCAGATCCCAACGGTGTCGCTTACCTTAGCCCGGACCGCTTATGCGCTTTTGGCACACGATATGATAGTGTCGCTAGCATCCATATGAAAAGGAGCCCGGCCGACATGACTAGTCGAAACCCAAAGTGGCACAGACTTACAGGACAGCATCCATGACCCAAAGATCGAACGTGTTTCGCATCAAGATGTAAGTTCCGGCCGAAGCACTGGCTAGCAGATTCGCAGAACCGGTCAGAAGGGCTAACAGACTCCTAGACTGATGCGTGACATTTCAAGGGATGTATACAGAACGAAGAAGGACACATGCCGCCAGCCTAAGTGTTCCGAGCAGAGCAAGCTACCATGGCTCAAAGGAGACACTAGGAGACATTTCCCTAAGAGAGGCTACTAAAGATAAACAACTAGATAGTCGATCCCACACATACCAAGCATTTCAATCATACACACAATATGCTCGATATGTGCAAATACAACAAGGCATCACAACATGACTCTCACGACACAAGTATTTTATTTAAAGGCCTGAGAGCCATACATAGCATACACACAAGCACGGGTCACACGACCCACATACAAGTCATACAAGCATACAAGCCAACAATGAAGTGTTTTGTCCGAGTACGCATAACTAGTAAAATAAAAGAGACTTGGGTAAGCCTAGCTATACTACATGGTCCTTCACTTGCTCAGATCACCACCGGGCCTTAGTCTACTCATCGATGTCAACGCTCACGAAGAACCCGCTTAAGGGTTTGTGGCAGCTTCAAAAATGTAAATTAAAGCAACATGAGTACAAAGGTACTAAAGAAGACTTACATCGATCCTACATACATGCATATTATCAATAAGGGTTGGTGGGTTATTGCAGAAGCCAACTTTGACTCATGGCTAAGCTTATCCCACGAGACACCAACTTGAAATAGTTTTATGACTCGAGTCCACTACTCATCACTTCAATACACCACCGAGGATCCAACCCCGCCTTCCTACTGGAGGAGCCATCCTCGCACTCACGCTTATCTTGAGGCTTTTAGTAGTATCCATTTACTTGTCTATGAACCGTATAGGCAACCAAGTAGTCCTTATCATGACGCCGCTATTCAATAGATGATGTTAACCCCGTAGGGTGTACTTCTTCATACACGCTCACCACTTATCTGCCGCCACACACGACATGTACTGCTGAACCTTCAAGCGAAGCCCAACATGGTGTGTCGGCCACGACCTACCTAGACACCTAAGTCTCTAGTCCAGTTTATCGCCTATTTGGGTTCCATCTATGAGGAGTTCCGCCAAGTCTCGCCACACAGCCCAAACGATGTGAACAGGTTCCCGAGATACCAAACGGCATCCGACACCCGCCACGCATCTACCGTGATCACAGCACCACCCTTACGGCCACTTGCCCACGGCCTCCAAGAGGCTACAAACACCGTAAACTACTTGCAACTCCCGGATGAAGACTAGGTGAATAAGAAGCCGAGAGGGTCCATTGGTTTTGGGCCCAATGCATGGTAGTAGCTGAATCTTAAATCACACATACAGATCTCAAGGCTTAAGGACGGCCTCAATGAAACAACCCACCATGTACTCCTACATGGCCTTTCATCGATACCTTTACCAAATCGTGTTCAACACCTTACTCTCATACCGACTGATCATTTCACTCTAGCCATCACCCGATGAACCGGACCGACACGACTCTAAGCATAAAGGCATAGCAAGGTAGGAACAACACAATCATATGGCTCAATCAACTCCTACACATGCTAGTGGGTTTCATCTAGTTATCGTGGCAATGACAGTCATGCAGAGGAAATGGGTTCAACTACCGCAGCACACACAGCCAGCTTGAATCGCGTTGTCTTAATGCAAAGAACGAGAGCAGGAGCAAGAACATGGGATTTTATCAGATGATCAAATGGTTGGTTGCTTGTTCGACGGGTCCTGGCAGTGACGGTATTGCTCGTCGTCGGGTTATCACGATTTCCTCAGCGTAACTCGCCGTAGGAACACCGATACACTAGCATTACCAAACAATATGCAACAATATGATGCATGCATGAGACATGGCATATATGAGTGTGTTGGCCTAATGCAACTAAGATCGATGGGTTTGAAGCATTTTGAACCAAAGATGCAATTTCCAAACTCATATATGATCATTTAAGGTGTTATATCTTGTTCTGTGTAAAACAGCAGGTTAGCTTCTGTAATCATGCATGAAACCAGTACAGATGGATAGATTGGATTTTTCTGATCATTTTTCATATATAATTTGTTTCATTTGGAGCTACTGTTGATTTTATATGAATTTTTGAGTTTGAAATATTTTCCGAATTTCCTCGTAAAAATAATTCCAAAGAATTTAAATTATCACACAAGACTATGTCATGATGACGCTAGGGTCAACGGCTGGTCAGTCAAACTGACCAGTGGGTCCCGTGATGTCGCAAGCGATTAGTTTAGTTAGGATTTAATTAAAACTAAACTAGGTTAATTAATGTGGTCGGGCCCACTTGTCATAGACTCAAGGAGTCAACCCGGCCCACCTGTGGTCAAAGTCGGGTCAAACCCGCCGGCGCTTAGCCACGAAGCGAATCCGACGCTGGGCGGCGAGAGTGGTTTTGCTGCCCGCCACCAAATGGGTCGCGAGGCCACCGAGTGAAGCCGAGGACGAGTCGCAGCTCTTGGCGGAGTCCGCTGGGGTGGGTGGTCGAGTTATGCCCGGCGATTTTGGCGCCACCGAGTTCGCTGAAATCGAACTCGGCTGTGCGTGAGGTGCGGGAGGCATGCAGTTAGCTCCAACGCTGTGGGTGAACGCGATGGACACGGTGGAGGTGGCCGGAGGGTGGCCGGAGCACGTCGGCGATTTAGGTCCGCGACGACGCGCAGTGGTGAGCTTCGTGGTGTCGCTGTGGTGCGGGAGCGAGAGAGAGAGGGTGGGAAGGTAGCCCAGCTCACGCCGTCGCGATGGAGCTGACGCGTGGTCGGGGACGAATCAGGCATGGCGGCGACGCTAAGGGGATCTTCGGCGGTGGCGCTAATAGGTTGGTGCGGCAGCTTCGGCACGCGAAGGCCGGGGCTCCGCTAGCTCAAGGAGTGGACGGCGGCGAGCTCTCGGACACGGTGGCGCGGCGTGGGTCGACGGAGAGCGCGTACACGCACGGCGGGCGTGGGCACGGTTTGGCGCCGGTCATGGCGTGGGAGCGAGGGAGACGAAATGGGGCGATGACGATGTCCGGAGGTCCGGCGCGACGTGGAGCTCATCCAAGGCGACGGCAAGAGGATTTAAGCAGAGCAAGGCGGCTAAGGAAGAGGCATGGTGCTCGCTGCCGCCAGCACTTGGCATGCCATGAAGGCAAGCACCAAGCTGGTGGGTTGGGCTGGGCTGTATGGTCAGGGCCTGGTGACGCCAAAGTTTCTTTGCTTCTGCTTTTTCTATATTTTCAGAACTTTGTTGAATTATTTAAAATACCTGAAGGTTTTAAAATTCACCAAACTACTCCGTCCATTGTTGGAATATTTCCAACATGAAACATTTTAGATTGGGAATATTTGGACATTTGAAATATTTTATAAATTTTAAATGCCCAAATTCAAATACTTATGATTTAATTCAAAGACCTTAGGATGACCTAGGAAATTGTGCACCACTTTTGGCAAAGGTTCTGAACCAAGGCAAAATGATGGACATTTTAGAAGGGCATTTCGTGTTCATCGAAAATATTTTTAGTAAACCCTAGTTTGTTTCAGAGGGGTCAGTTCGCAATCCCATTTCAGTGTTTCGTGAAAAAATAGACATGATGCAACACTCTAATGCATGAACTAGCTAGGTGTGACAACTCACCCCACTCAAAAGAATCTCGCCCCGAGATTTAGGTTCCTCCTAAAGAGGGCGGGTACTCAAGTCGAAGACGATCCTCCTTTCCCAAGTAGCTTCTTCTCGTAATGGTGCCACCATTGAACCTTGAGAAACTTGATATTATGCCGCCGAGTGGTACACTCGCTTGATCGAGAATACGAACGGGTATTCTCGATATGTGAGATTATCTTGAAGATCAAGCTGCCGTGGTCCACTCCACGGATAGGATCCGGAAGCAACGCCGAGTTGAGGAACGGGAAGACGCCGTGGACTTTGGAGAGATGCGAGGTAGTTCCAATTGGTAGGCAACTCCTCGCTTGGCAAGAATGCGAAGGGTCCAATGTAGCGAGGAGCCAATTTGCCTTTGATACCAAACGATGGGTTCCTTCAAAGGAGTAACCCAAGGTAAGGTAAGCTCACAACCTCGTAAGTCATAGCCTTATGTTTTCGGTCATATTGACTCTTTTGACGAGATTGGGCTGTTTTCAACTTTTCACGAACGATGCGAACTTGTTTTTCGCTTCTCGGATCATATCCGCCAAAGAATTGTCTCTCCCCGCTTCTCACTCAGCTAAGAGGTGTTTGACACCTTCGCCCATAGAGAACTTCAAAAGGTGCTTTGCCCAAGCTAGATTGATAGTCTGTTGTTATAAGCAAATTCGCAAATGGAAGGCATTTCTCCCAATCCATTCCAATGAGATAATGTAAGCTCAAGCATGTCTTCTAGGATTTGGTTGACGCGTTTCACTTGACCACTTGATTGAGGGTGAAAAGCAAATAAAGGAAAGATGGGTTCCCATAGCGCTTTGGAAACTTTCCCAAAATCGAGAGGTGAAGAGACTTCGATCCGAAAGTTAATTTCAAATGGAACACCATGAAGAGACACTATTCGGGAGATGTACAAGTCTGCTAGCTGACTAGCGGTTATACTCGCCAATGTAAGAAATGAGCTACTTTGGAGAGGCGGTCGATAACGATAAAGATAGCATTATTCTCTCTTGGTCCCGGAAAACTAGTGATGAAATCCATACGATTTTATCCCATTTCCATTCGTGAATAGCTAAGGGTTGAAGGATGCCAAGAGCCGCTGATGCTCGCTTACATCGATTTACGCACGCCGCAGCTTAGCAACAAATTGAGCAATGTCTCTCTTCATCTCTAGTCCACCGTAATCTCCGCGAGGTCCCGATACATTTTAGTGCCACCGGATGAATGGTGAGAGGAGATTCATGAGCTTTTAAGGATCAATCGCCGCAGGTTTCAGACTTTTAGGAACCACTAGGCGGGTTCCAAGTATACGCACCTTGATCATCAATGGAGAAACAATCCGCAACTCCTTTCTTGATGTTTCTTTGATGCGGAAATTCCTGATCTACCTTTTGGGCTTTGATGATCTGATCCGTAGGGAAGGTTTCGCCACCAAGGTGGAAAGGAACCCTCGAGGAACAATGTGAAGGTTAAGCTTCCGAATTCCTCATGGAGAAGTGGTTGACTTTGTTGCAACATTAGGTTGTTGCAATAAGATTTACGACTTAGCGCATCAGCCATGACATTGGCCTTCCTCGTATAAGTTATCCCTAAGTCGAATCAGATCAACTCAACCCAACGCCTTTGCCCGAGATTCAAATCTGGTTGGGTGAATATGTACTTCAGACTTTGGTGATCGTTAGATTTCGCAACGATTACCAAGAAGGTAATGTCGCCAGGTTTTGAGTGCATGGACTACACCAAGCAAGCTCTAGATCATGAGTAGGGTAGTTTTCTCATGTGGGTGTAATTGCCGGAAGCATAGGCAATTACGCGTCGATCTTGCATGAGAATACAGCCTAGTCCTTGTCGCGAGGCGTCACAATAGATAACAAAGTCCTTAGAGAAACTGGTGGTACCAATACGGAGCGTAAGTTAAACGCCTTTTCGCCTCGGAATCAGGTTTCACATTGTGGAGTCCACTCAACTTTTTATCCTTCTTGAGGAGTTCAGTTAGAGGTTTAGCAACTTTGGAGAAGTTCTCGACAAAGCGCCATAATAGCTCGCTAAGCCAAGGAAACTCCAAACTTGCTTGACCGATTCGTGGAGTCCAATTAAGGACTCGCTTGAACTCGCCGGATTGACAAAGAATACCTTTACCGTAAATTACATGCCCTAGATAGGTCATCGCAGCCAAAATTCGTGATTTAGAAAATCCTGGCATAAAGGCGATGCTCTCAAGTTTCATCAACACTAGCCTTAGATGTTCGCATGTTCTTCCTCGCTTTTGGAATAGATGAGTATATCATCGAGGTAAACCACCACTAATTTATCCAAATATTCCATGAAGATTGAGTTCATTAACCGGAGAAGGTGGTCGGAGCATTGGTTAGACCGAAGGACATGACGGTACTCAGATTGCATGTAACGAGTAACAAAGGCCGCTTTTGGGAATGTCCTGCTTCGGATTTTGATTTGATGGTAGCCTAACCTCAAATCCATCTTAGAGAAGACCGAGGATCCCGCGAGTCGATCATACAGATCGTTGATCCCGGGAGCGGATACTTGTTCTTAATTGTGACCAAGTTGACGGGTCGATAATCTACAACCAGCCTTAGTCTACTCATCGATGTCAACGCTCACGAAGAACCCGCTTCAAGGGTTTGTGGCATCTTCCTAAAATGTAAATTAAAGCAACATGAGTACAAAGGTACTCAAAGAAGACTTACATCGATCCTACATACATGCATATTATCAAGAAGGGTTGGTGGGTTATTGCAGCAAGCCAGTTTTGACTCATGGCTGCTTATCCTACGAGACACCAACTTGAAATAGTTTTATGACTCGAGTCCACTACTCATCACTTAATACACCACCGAGGATCCAACCCCGCCTTCCTACGGAGGAGCCATCCTCGCACTCACGCTATCTTGAGGCTTTTAGTAGTATCCATTTACTTGTCTATGAACCGTATAGGCAACCAAGTAGTCCTTATCATGACGCGCTATTCAATAGATGATGTTAACCTCGCAGGGTGTACTTCTTCATACACGCTCACCACTTATCGCCACATACACGACATGTACTCAACCTTCAAGCGGAAGCCCAACGTGGTGTCGGCCACGACCTACCTAGACACCTAAGTCTCTAGTCCAGTTTATCGCCTATTTGGGTTCCATCTATGAGGAGTTCTGCCAAGTCTCGCCACAGCCCCAAACGATGTGAACAGGTTCCCGAGATACCAAACGGCATCCCAGACACCTGCCACGCATCTACCGTGATCACAGCCCACCTCACGGCCATTGCCCACGGCCTCCAAAGAGGCTACAAACACCGAAACTACTTGCAACTCCCGGACGTAAGACTAGGGTGAATAAGAAGTCGAGAGGGTCCATTGGTTTTGGGCCCAATGCATGGTAGTAGCTGAATCTTAAATCACACATACAGATCTCAAGGCTTAAGGACGGCCTCAATGAAACAACCCACCATGTACTCCTACATGGCCTTTCATCGATACCTTTCAAATCGTGTTCAACACCTTACTCATACCGACTGATCATTTCACTCTAGCCATCACCTGATGAACCGCACTGACACTACTCTAAGCATAGCAGCATAGCAAGGTAGGAACAACACAATCATATGGCTCAATCAACTCCTACACATGCTAGTGGGTTTCATCTAGTTATCGTGGCAATGACAGTCATGCAGAGGAAATGGGTTCAACTACCGCAGCACACAAAGAGCTTGAATCGTTGTCTTAATGCAAGAAACGAGAGCAGAGCAAGAACATGGATTTTATCGAGATGATCAAATGGTTGGTTGCTTGCCCGACGGGTCGGTGCACGGTATTGCTCGTCGTCGGGTTATCACGGTATTCTCGGGCGTAACTGCCACAGGAACACCGACATACACTAGCATTACCAAACAATATGCAACAATATGATGCATGCATGAGACATGGCATATAATGAGTGGGGCTAATGCAACTAAGATCAGATGGGTTTGAAGCATTTGAACCAAAGATGCAATTTCCAAACTCATATATGATCATTTAAGGTGTTATATCTTGTTCTGTGTAAAACAGCAGGTTAGCTTCTGTAATCATGCATGAAACCAGTACAGATGGATAGATTGGATTTTTCTGATCATTTTTCATATATAATTTGTTTCATTTGGAGCTACTTGATTTTATATGAATTTTTGAGTTTGAAATATTTCTAGAATTTCTGTAAAAAATTCCAAGAATTTAAATTATCACACAAGACTATGTCATGATGACGCAGTGGTCAACGGGCTGGTCAGGTCAAATGACCAGTGGGTCCCGCATGTCAAGGCGATTAGTTTAGTTAGATTTAATTAAAACTAAACTAGGTTAATTAACGGTCGGGCCCACTTGTCGCATCAACGGAGTCAACCCGGTCCACCGGTGGTCAAAGCCGGTCAAACCCACTGGCGCTAGCCAAGCAACGACGCGCGGCGAGAGTGGTTTTGGCTGCTCCGCCACCAAATGGGTCGCGGAGACCACCAGGTGAAGCCGAGGACGAGCCGCAGCTCTGGCGGAGTCCGCGGGGTCGGGTGGTCGGAGTTATGCCGCGGCGTTTTGGCGGCCACCCGAGTTCGCTGAAATAGAACTGCTGGGGTGTGCGCAGGTGCGGGAGTGCATGTTAGCTCCAACGCGCCGTGGTGAACGCGATGGACACGCGAGGTGGCCGGAGGGTGGCTGGAGCACGCCGGCGACGAGGTCCGCGACGACGCGGCGGGTGAGCTGTGGTGCTCGCTGTGGTGCACGGGAGCGAGAGAGAGGGTGGGGAAGGTAGCTAGCACACGGTCGCGCGCGGCGGAGCGGACGGCGTGGTCGGGGACGAACGGCAGCCGCGGCGACGGCGAAGGGGATTTCCGGGCGGCGCTTTGGCGAGGTTGCGGGCGGCCGGGCACGCGAAGCGCTGGGCTCGCTAGCTCGGCGAGTGGACGGCGGCGAGTTTCGGACACGGTGGCACGGCGGTCGCGGAGAGCGCGGCACGGCGGGCAAGTGGCGACGGTGGCGCTGCTATGGCGTGGGGGCGAGGGAGACGAATGGGGCTGACGATGTCCGGAGGTCGGGAGACGTGGAGCTCATCCAAGGCGACGGGCGGCGAGGACGGCAGCAGCAGCGGTGCAGCGTGGCGAAAGGCGTCGCCGCCGAGCACCTTGGTCGCTCGCCTCGGCGAGCCAAGCAATTGGCTGGCACGGCAAGCTGGCCGGGCCGCCAGTGGGCTGGTCAGGGCCGGTGACGCTGTAAGTTTTTCGTTTTTTCTTTATTTTTTCAGAATTTTGTTGAATTATTTAAAATACTGAAGGTTTAAAATTCACCAAACTACTCTCGTCCATTGTTGGAATATTTCCAACATGAAACATTTTAGATTGGGAATATTTGGACATTTGAAATATTTTATAAATTTTAAATGCCCAAATTCAAATACTTATGATTTAATTCAAAGACCTTAGGATGACCTAGGAAATTGTGCACCACTTTTGGCAAAGGTTCTCAACCAAGGCAAAATGATGGACATTTTAGAAGGGCATTTTAGGTTCATCGAAAAATATTTTAGTAAACCCTAGTTTGTTTCAGGGGGCTGGGGTTCTGCAATCCCATTTCAGTTTCATGGAAAAAATAGACATGATGCAACACTGAATGCATGAACTAGCTAGGTGTGACACGCCTCCCTCTTTATAAGGGGGAAACAGGGGTGACGCCCATCTCACCGGTTGCTATTCCATCTTCAGAAATCTCCGCCTCTCCTTTCTTCCCAAAGGTGAAAGAGAGCAAGGCCCGCCCCCATCGCCACTCAGCACCACCAACGCTGCCGATTCCCCACCACCTCCGCCATGGCTCCAAAGTCACAAGGGAAGGGCGGAAGTCGACCGAGAAGTACCGCGCGCTATGAAGGAGCATGCACCTTCAAGCTCGCCACAAGGAGCCGAGGGAGTATTACTACCTTCGTCGATGAGACGCTGAAAGATCCACAAGACGAAGGTACTCTCAACCGCTGAATGGGCCCAATGGATATCCTTCGCTAAGAGTTTCATCATGCTCGCCCGCTTTCTCCGGAAGTTCTTCATGACATTATGAACACCTACGGGTTCCATCTCCTTGACTTCACCCCAATGTCGCTCGACCATGGCAGTTTTCGCGACATCTCGTGGAAAACTTTGAATGAGTCCATCCAAATGTAGCTCTTTTTCGCCACTTTTATGCGCCGAGTTGAGAGAGGGGAGCCTTTATCCGGCGGAATCGCCGATTCTCGAGAGCTGGCAAGAAGGAAGCTTATCCGAGGAGAGCTCCGCTGTGGGAGGAATGGAGAGCAAACCGGTGCTAGATTGTCGAGGAGAACCCGCAGAGCCATCGCTTCGCGCCAAACCCCAAAGAGTGCACGGCAACGATGGAGCAGCGTGGCCCCGAAGACGATAGGTCAAGATTGCCGCCACCCGATCCTACGCCTTAGGCTTGCCGGGTTATCGAGGCGCCTGGCGCAGATTTTTTCGCCGCCACAGACGCTTCGCAGAGAGGAGGAGACCTACCGGGAGTTCCGAATGCAGCGGATATCATGAGGCTGCGCCCGGCCTCAACTTCAACTTCACTGCCCCGAACCGGAGGCGCCGCAGGAACTGTTCAAGTACGACCTCAACATCCCAAAATGTTCAAAGGCCGGCGGGTGTCTTTTCGCTATGCAACAACTCCTCGCCGATCGCATCCGCGTAATGATGCCGCAGGCGATTCGATGGAATTGTTCCAACTTGGCAAGAGCTCGCAGACGATGTCGTAGGAGTTCTTCGACGCTTGGTGGAAGTGCTGGTCCGCCGATGAATGTAAAAGCTTTACTCACGCACCACCGGCGCGGAGATGCAGCACATTTTCACTAGGGTCGAAGAGGCGTGATACCGCCGCGGAGAGTTTTGATTCACCGTGGAGGAGGCAGAGGCAGCAGAGGCGGCAAGCCTTGCCGAGCGAGAGGATCTTGCCGGCGAGGGAGAGCTTGCTGGCGAGGGAGAGCTTGCTCGCATGAAGTCGAAGTCGAGCGAGCCCGCCGAGGGTGCGAGCGCTCGTTGGAGACCAGCCTTCTTCCTCCTCATCTTCGTGACACCGCCACAAGGAGCCCCCAGCCCACCAAGAAGGCGCTCTCGCAAGGCCGGGACGAGTAGGGCGGCAGATGAGTTGACACCGTCACAGCGACACGCCCACTGCGGCGAGCACGCTGCTGGAGCACCTCACGCCAAGCGCAACCGGAGCGGGTCTTCCCGACCACCGCTTCGATCCTGCTGCCACGCCACGGGCGGCGGCCGAGCTGGGTCGCCCTGCACCACCACCACCGCCCCGCCAAGCGGCTAAGGAACCCATCGCTTCCGCCACGGGAGGTGAGCCGACTTCACCTCCGTGCTCAGCTCCGACGAGGAAGAAGAAGAGTAAGATTCTTGTTGTACTTGTAGTTCTTCAATTCTGTCTTTGTCTTGTATCTGATTTGCTTTACTCAACCCATTCCTTTCAGACTCGCCCGAGAGCAGCGAAGAGAGCCAAGGTCCCGGTGATTGTCATCGAGACGAACCCACCACGACAGCAGGGGCGGTCCGAGACCACCTTGCCGGACCCGCAACTATTCTCAGCACTTCAGCCGCAAAGCCCCCAATAAGTAGATGGTTTACTTTTTATCGTTAGGGCGCAAGATGGGTGCTCTTTGTCGACATATGACTATTGGTTTGTGTAGGAGCAGAAAGCCTGCCAGAGTGCCCTAAGCCCTCGAGGTGCCATCTTTACTACACGCCAAGGAGAGTTCCCGACAAGGAGCGTTTTCCGCAAAGGAGAAGTCTCCTAGAAGGGCCAAGACTACGACTTCCTTGGTGAGATCAGATCAGAGAACCCAAAGTGTAATCCTCTTGCTTGAAAACTTCCCTTGGGTTCTTTCTTTTCTTGATTTTTGGATATTTGCTTGACTTTTTCCCTTTTTCCGCCGCCGATCCATCTATCATGAGCCGATGGAGACCGAAGTTTGTCACAGGAGAATGCGCTACGCAATACCGATGACGCTGTCACTACCAAAGAAGTAACCGACGCCGATGATCCCGGCCGTGAAGAGGCGCTAAAGCTGCCGCCGCAAAGCGGGCGAACTGGCGATCGTGACCGACGGCCCCGAGGTCAGCAGGAGCGCACCACGCCGACCACCGATCCTCCGCCGCTACGACCAAGAGCCCCAGCACCGGGCGCTTATTTGAAGGCCGATGGCGATTTTATCAAGCTCCCGGGCATCAAGCCTGTGGCGCCGGTCGAAGGAGATATTTTGATGGAGAAGTGCTCGCCCACTGGCCGACGCTGTTGATGCGCCGAGCAAACAGCAGCCGGCGTAGTCCGAGGAGGAGCAATCGCATGAAGCTGGTGTCACTTACCGCGCCGGCAGGCCAAGGTGGAATCTCGAGAAGCGCTTGTCGCGAAGGCGGAGGGACATCGAAGCGCTGGGGAGCTCCGGTCGAACCAGAAGCTTTCCGTCTCGCCGAGAAGCGGAGCAACTCGCCGAGGAGCGGAAAGCCTTCTCCTCGAGAAGGCTGAAGTTGAAGAGCAACAGCGCTTGCCGCCGAGGAGCTGTCTCGCTGGAGGGCGAGGTACGCAGCGGAAGGTCAACTTTACAGCCACGAGGAGGAGCTTGCTGCATGCGAGCAAACATTTGGCGGGGCTCTCAAGGAAGCAGAGGACGCCGCCGCAGCCGCCGAGGGCGCCAAGAAGGAGCCGGAGATGAAGGTGGCGCAGCTGGAGGCCGGCGTCAAGGCGAGGTGAAGAGCTTGCCGCGCCAAGCGAGAAGGACGCCTATACCCTTGGTGAGCTGCAGGTCGCCTTGCCGAGAAGGGCAAGGAGCTTGGCGCCCAAGGACTCCAACGCAGATCTTGAGTTGCCGACTACTTTACAAGATGGACGGCGCCAGGGAGCAGGAGGTGGCCTTGAAGAAGCGATCAAGGCCGACGAGGCGCGGCGGGCGAGTGCCGCCGCCACCTGTAACACTTTAGGAGAATGTGGAGCATCGGACGAGGGTCTCGTGGATGTTGCCAGCCATCGACAGGAGCTGCGCAGCTAGGGATGGAGGATCTCGGTATCCCTCCAATGAGAACCTCCAACCAGGCCAAGCTCAGCTTGTTCTTCAAAGATGCATGACGGCCCTCCAATGACTCCGGAGAAGATCCCAGCAGCTGGCCGACGAGTCGCGCAAGATCTCGGAGACGAGCCTTCAAAAGGTGCAGAAGGTGGCCTTCCGCACCTCAAGCCTCAACCTCACCAACGCCCTCAGACCTTGTCACGGATGCTGATCCGAAGTTACCAAGACCCTTGTCGCACCCATTGTGACAAGGTGAGCGGATCAAGAGGGTTGAGGGCTATCGCAGAGATTAGGTTTTCTCCTTTTCTTGTCGCCGCATGTTATGTTATGAGAACAATCATAGAGTCATGACAAGCTATCTTGTAATATAACTCTATTTTGGGTAGCGATTGCCATGTTATTTCCTTTACTTGATTCCTTTGTATGTTTTTGCCCTATGCTTTTAGGAACTCTCGCCGTGTGCACCTTAGTCATGAAGCGCCGAGTGGACGCCATCATTTACCGGCGGTAAGCCGCAGAACCGACAAGAAACCTTGTCGCAACTTGTCGAGCTCACTTAAATTATTGAGCGGACTTGAAACAAAGTAAGGGCTTAACTAGTTATTTAGTTGGTTCCTCCACGCATACGTTTTCCATACAAAGCATGGTCGTCGAGGAAGATAACTTAATTTTTTTTAAAACTGATTGCTCAAACTTTGGCAACTTAGCTTTTTTGTTTGCTTTCAAGAAGGCTAAACTTTCTAACGACGCCGTCCACACCATTATCTTCTCCTTTCTCCGCAAACTTGTGGGTGAGGGAACCTTCCTTTCTTTGAGAAAGAGAAAGAAGAGAAAGTGAAGATATGGAGCCTACGGCCATATTGCTATCGTAGAAGCGCCGACAAAGTGTCGATAACACATGCAAAAAATAGAAAGCATGAATTGACAAGATGTGTTGAGCACATGAGTTTACTTATACAGGTTCTGCTACCAAGCCGCTTGTACAAAGGATTACATGCAACAGCGGCAAGATCTTGTAGTAGGTTTTTAATGTTCCGCGAACCATGGCTCTACCGTAAACTTACGAAGATGCTCAATGTTCCAGAGTTGCTCACCGAATGCCATCTTCGGTCTCATAGCGTGACAGCCAGCCTAGTGACTCGCTTCACCCGATAAGGCCTTCCCACTTCGCATCAACTTGTTGGAATTCTTGGCGGACTGAACGCCAAGAACAAGGTTGCCTTCTCGAGACTTCGCATTAACTTTGCGCTATGGTAGCGACACAAAGCTTGCCGGTAGCAGCATTCATACAGCGGCTCAAGACGGCCTTCCCTAAGGAGCAGCAAGGCCATCTTTCACAGCTGCTCTTGCTCAAGCTCATCATAAGCGAAAGCACTGAGGTGACCCGTGACATGAAGTTCCGCGGGGAGAACTGCCTCGCCCATATACTAGAGCGAAGGTGCTCGCCGCTGGCTCGATGGCGTCATTCCCGACGACCAAAGAACCACCGCAGCTCAATCCAGCTTCTTTCTCGTGACTTGTGCGCTCGTCAAAGTCTCCGGTCTTGAGTTCGCCGCAGCACTTCAGATTTGCCTTCCGCTTGACCGTTTCTGATGAGCAATGGTTAAGCACCTTTGGCGCCAAGATCTTGGACATATGCATGGAGGTGCGGTCAGAATTGCGTGCCATTGTCGGTGATGATCCTGTTAGGGATCCTGCTGCAAACAATCGACCAAGAACTTGATCACGATCGTATTGCCACTCTCTCATCGCTTCACTTCCAAACACTTTGTGAACTTGTCGATTGCAACGCATAAGTACTCAAAGCCCCGACAGCTCGAAAGGGGCCGAGATGTCGAGCCCCCGCATCAAAAAATGGCTAGGATAAAGGGATCGCCCGGAGAGCTTGAGCTGATGGTGTATCTCGCTGGAATGGAACTGCACGCCTTACAGCTTGGTTACTTGTGCAGCTTATCCCGGAGGGTCGTCGCCAAAAGAAACCTTTGCCGGAATGCTTTTGCCGGTAAGCGCTTTGGCGCCAATGTGGTGACCACATATGCCTCCATGTATCTTCTGCCAACAGTTTTTGTCCATCTTCTCCGTGAATACACTCAATTTCACGCCTGAGTCTTCTTCTTCAGATAGTGTGTTGTCGACAACCGGTACATACTTGACTGCTGGCTACTCTTTCCGCTTCTTCTGTTTCGGAAGTTCTCCTCGTCTCAAGGAAACCGACAATCATACAGCCCATGCTGGAGCTTGTGGCTCGGCAACAAGGACTAAAGGCACATCTGTCGGCCAAGGAACATCCGCTTTCACGACGAGAACCTTAAGCTCACCGAGCTTGACGCTCGTGCGTTTGCCGGAGCAAAACTTGTCGGAGCGTCATCGAACAAACCCTAGGGCTTGCCGCAGCGCATCGCCTCCAAAGACTTTTGGTGTTGATCTTGGGACCTTTCTTGGCAGCGCTTCGGGAGCTCACGAAAATGGTCACCGTAAATCAACTCTTCTTGTTTCTGTCCAAATATTGATGGCGTTATGACGGTTGAGTCGGGCTTGAGCACAAAGATCCCTGGTTCCACAGGTAACTTGCGCGGCGACTTGACAGGCCATCGGCAATGTCGCTCGGAGCCTGGAACATGTTCCATCTATAGGTCACAAAGTGCTCTTCCAACTTTCTCACTTCATCAACGTAAGCTTCCATCAACGGACTCGATAATTCTTGTTCACTTGGCGATCTACGTTGCAGTCACCCCCAATAATGAGCTTCTTGATCCCAAGGTCTGCTGCGATCCTGGAGACCGCAAGCAAACCTTCATACCGCGTATTGTTTGTCGCTTGTTCCTTGGGGAAAAATTCGACCACGTATTTCCTGAGGTGCTCTCCTATGGGTGCAAGAAGTAGCACGCTCAAGATCATGCGTTTAGAAGGCACCATCAGTACATCAGCCACTTTTTGCTTGCTTCCTTGACGGGATGCTCGCTTTCTCGAATTTCTTCATCTCGTGTTATGCCCATTCTGCTATGAATTTTCGCCAATGCTCGCTTTTGATAGTTGAAGTGCTCTCAAACTTGAGGCCAAAGCTTGATAAATTCTAGTGCCCACTCGACAATCCTCCTCGCTGCTTCCGGATTCTCGCAAAGATCTCTTCAGCGGAAGACGAAAAGACAATCGTGGATCTCATGGGTTTGGAAGTAATGGCGAGCTTTCGAGGCCAATGAGAAGGCCGGCATAATTTCTGCACACCAGTACTCTTGACCTAGCCCCCTTGCTGTATGGGAAATCATAAAGTAAATCAAGGCCGCACCATTCTTCGTGATCTCCTCACGGCTCAAGCAGATCCATCTTGTCGACCAGAGCTTGTCGGTGAAGTCCTCTTTGTCAGCTGATGCATCTCGCCAGGTTGCCGCCTTCATCATCCGCCTCTCTCGCTTTATTAACGCAACACTAACCACTTGATTGGTTGCCACTATATACGCAAAGAATCTCTCTTGTGGCTTAGGTGCCACAAGTGCGGAGGAGGATGTATCTCTTCAAGTCTCGCAGCGCAGCCTTCGCTCTCTCGAGAGTCCATTTTCATTGACCCGCTTTTTTCAATATTTTGAAAAATGGTATGCTGGCCACCGATTTTAGAGATAAACTCGCTGAGAGTGCCACGAACCTAAGAAGTTCAGACATCCTTGACGCGCTTTTGGTGCTTTCAATCTGCTCAACGGCCTTGATCTTTGTCGGGATTGGCTTCAATTCCGGGCCGATTGACATTTAAGAACCCAGAAGCTTGCCGGAGGGGACTCCAAACACACACTTCTTCGTTGCTTGAGGTTGATCTTGCGCAGATTTGCAAAGGTCTCGCTTCAAATCTTTGAATCGAGTTGCCTTTGTCCTTGCTCTTCACCACTATGTCATCCATATAGGCTTCCACATTTCAGGCATTGCGGGCTCAAAAGGCCATGGACTACCCTTGCAAATGTTGAACCAGCATTCTTTAAACCGAAAAGGCATCCAGATGAAACAAAGATGTGCCACATGGAGTGATGAATGCGTCTTCCTCATCCTCTTCTCGCCATGAAGATTCGATGGTATCTCTGAATACAAGGCCAAGAAATGAAAGCAAGTCATCCACCTCGCGGAGTCAAATAACTGTCAATGCGGTGGGAAATGGCCCTTTGGGACAAGCTTATTGACACTCCAGTCGATACAGCCTCCATTTCGCTTGCCTTTGGCGATGACTACGTGATCGCCAACCACGAGATGGAGCACTCCTCCCATAAGGCTCCTCGCTTCCAATTTCTTGATTTCTTCGCGATGAATTCTACGCCCAATCGCTTGCTTCCCCCGACCTTCGCTGACGGGTCACGCATGAGGGCGACGGCAAGATGGTGTCATTACCGGGAACACCGATGTCGACGGTTGCTACGCAAATACATCGACATTTCTCGCAGGAAAGCAACGAGCGCCAGCTTTTCCTATTTAGGGTCGAGTGGCACCGATGGTGAAGGTACCACTCAGCTGCCGCCCTCCTTGGTGACACCTCTTGGCTCGGCGAGCTGCCATTGTCTTCTTACACTTGCCGTGGAGCTCGGCGGTAAGCGCTCCTCGATGGTAGCTAGCACCCTAAGAGGTGCGCTTGCCGGATTTGGCTCCTTTTTCCCCGAGATCTTCAACGGCAGGCGACGCAGTGACCAAAGGCGGTCACGCTTCCGCAGATCTTGGTCGGCAGATAAGAGCATCCTCTTGTCGCCAGTGACGTAGAGATGACACTTATCGGGCCTCGTATTTTCAGCATGTCAGGTGCGAGGAGAGGCTGCCATGAATTTGGTGAGTGTTGGACGGCCGAGTATCCCATTGTAAGGTAATGGAAAGTCAAGAACGCTGTGTGACTCCCTTCACTCAAGTTCAACTCACAAATGTCACCCAAGAACGTGATCTTTTCCCTTCGGGCTTGCTCCTTCCCGGATTGATTCCTTAATGCCGTCTCTTCGAAAGCTCGCTGTCAGGATCCGGGAGTTTCGGAGTACCGTGGAGGAGATCAGGTCTCAAGCCGCCCCCGCCAGCCAACTAGCATCTTAGTGACTTTGAGGTTGCGAATAGTTGTGAAACCAACATCGCAAGAAGCACTAATCGCATTTATGCATCGCAGGTCCTCAATATCAAAGACATTAGGGGTGTCGACCATTTGAGGCTTCTATGCGGACTCCGACGGGTGGCTCACGCATTGACTTCCCCGCACCCATTGCTTGAGAGTCGGGCGTGTGAAGTATGCAGAAGCACCGCCAACGCACAGACCTTCCGTGGCTTTCTCTGAACTCCCCCGCCACCGGTATCGCCATCATCCATATCTTCGCTTCGCCGCCGCTCATCTTCATCCCTGTCGCGCCGCTGGGAGGTCTGTCTCTTGTCACCAAGTGGCTCTACCACGCGCCTCCCGCCTGGCTGCTTTTTGCCAGATCCTCCAAAGACCTTCTGGTCCAATTAACGATGGCATCATGGAGCACCATGATCGCTGTCGGCCTCCTGAGATGGGCGCTGCATGTAATGACGCCTCGAGGTTTTCGCGAGCCTTGTCCTGACCTCGCAGCACCGCGGAGCTCCTCGCGATGCCCGCTCGCTGGCGGCCACCCCACCACCCATTTGCTCCCGTGGTGGTGGATCACGGGACGGAGCAGCCACTCCGGCCTTTCTTCGTGGCATGTCGATGAAGATGAAGATTCAGCTCAGGTGAAACGCCGGACCGTTTCACAACCTCGACGCTTTACCGCACGCCAAAATGTCGCTGGGGAATCGACCACGGACACCTATGCCGGCATGACTGGCCCTCTTGGTTCGGCGGGCGGGGGCGGAGATCGCTGCGGAAGAGCGGATCGAGGCGGTTAATACCTAAAGAAGCTACTTCCAGCTTCGAGCTCTCCGGAGAGATAATACTCCCATCGCTGCATGTTTGAGTGTATTGAGTTCTTGCTCGAGAGCTACCAGTGCTACAAGACACCAGTCGCTAACGAGACCGAAATGTGAGTAAGCCGCTGAACCCCCTCGCACGCTAAGCGCATGGGCCTTTATATGCGCTCAAGGGTTTACCATAGGTGGCAACGTGAGACAAGGGTAAAAATGAAAGGTGTTGCGTTAGTACAACCACTGCATAAAGGTATCATACCTAACCCCGACGGCAGAAAAAGGCATTAAATGCCTGGCCTGTCGCCCAAATAGTGCGAAAAGGACCGTCAGACGCCACCGCTGTCGATGCCAATCTGTCAGCGCCGCTACCGCTGCATCACCGCCGTATAGCCCGCCACGCTACCGAAAGGCCGTCCTGTACGACACGCTGGTGGATGTGCCGGAGCGCAGTATTGTGAGTGGTAGCTTGTCATGGCAAGCTTCGTCATGTTGTTGTCTTGTCTCGTCCGGGAAGCTTGTCGCCACCGGGCCTCGCCGACGCTGGTGCGTCAAGAAGTTCTCGAGATGCCCTATATCTTCCCGTTAGCTTCTCCTCTCCCTTCTGCCGGGCCTTTGTCTCCTTGGCTTGAATACTTTGTTCTGAATGGTCAAGAAGGAACTAATGGAGGACCTTGAAGTGTCACCCCAAGAAGCCTTGCCGCTGGGTGTCGCGACCATAGTACCTAGTGTTCGATACTAGGTACCCCTCACTCTAGTACAATCGGTCAACTTTTGCATCTTTAGCATCAATAATATGAATATGTGTATCACTACGACGAGATCCAACAAATTATTTTCATTGTGTATGACTATCCAAGGTTTTATTCATGTAAATGTAATAACAATTATTCTCTCGATTTAAATGAATAACTATATCGCAATAAACATGATCAAATCATATTCATGCTCAACGAAATGCCAAATAACATTTATTTAGGTTTAACACTAATCTCGAAAATATAGGGAGTGTGATGATGATCATGTCAATTGGAACTACTTCCAACACACATCGCCACTTCACCCTCAACTAGTCTCGTTATTCTCAGACCTGCTTGAAAGTTACTAATCTTAGCAAACCAACAAGTATCAAATACCCAGGAAACACTAGTAAGGTACATCAATAACCTTGTATATCAAATATACCCTTGTTCACTTTGCCATCCTTCTTATCTACCAAATATTCTGTGGCATTTCCGCTCAAAGGATTCATTATTTCCTTTGCGTAAGCACTCGCCTGTGCTTTGTCCAGTTTTGGTCTTCTTCACCCGGTGACAATTTGTTTGCCATTCTACTTGAAGATTCCCTTTTCCTTTCCCCTTTTCTTGAAACTAGTGGTCTTGGTCAATCATCAACACTTGATGTTCTTTTCTGATTTCTACCACATTTCAACATCACTAAGAGCCCGAATCATTTTCATCATCCTTGCATATTATAGTTCATCACAAAGTTCTAGTAACTTAGTGATGGCGACTAGAGAATTCCGTCAATCACTATCTTATCCTCGAAGATTAACTTCCACTTGATCTGCTTATTGAAGCACCAGACAATCTGGAGCACATGCTCACTAGTTGAGCGATTCTCCTCCATCTTTAGTTATAGAACTTGTTGAGACTTCATATCTCTCAACTCGGTATTTGGTGGAAATATTAACTCAACCCCCGGAACATCTCATATGGTCCATGACGCTCAAAACGCCTTTTGAAGTGCCGATTCTAAGCCGCTTACATGGTGCACTAAACTATCAAGTAGTCATCATTTGAGCTAGCCAACTCATACTGGCCCAGATCTCGCCTCGCATAGGTTTGTCACCTAGTGGTATCAAGGACATAATTCTTCCGCAGCAATGAGGATAAACCTCGATCACTTGGATCCAATCCGTGATCATTGCTACATTAACATCTTTCAAATGACAGTTTTCTAGGAACATATCAAAATAAACATATGAAAGCAAATAACGCGAGCCATCTACAACATAATTTGCAAAATATTGCCAGGACTAAGTTCATGATAAATTTAAGTTCAATTAATCATACATTTAAGAACTCTCTACCAGATGACATCTCTCTAGTCATCTATGATCACGGATCCAAATCAACTAAACCATATCCCGATCATCACGTGAGATGGAGAAGTTTTCAATGGTGAACATCACTACGCTGATCATATCCACTATATGATTCATGTCTGACCTTCGTCTCCGCAGGTTTCGGGCCATATCCGTGATATGCTAGGCTCGTCAAGTTTAACTTGAGTATTCCGCGTGTGCAACCTGCTTGCACTCATACGGAACGTGAGACTATCACATCTTATCATCACGTGGTGGTGTTCAAAGACAAGAACTTTCAAGAACGATGCATACCGTGGAGAACACTTTCTTGATAATTAATGAGAGATCATCTTATAATGCTACCATCAACAAAGCAAGATAAGATGCTTAAAGGATAAACATCACATGCAATCAATATATGATATGATATGGCCATCATCATCTTGTGCTTTCAGGATTCATCTCAAGCACTGCCGTGATCACCATCACACCGGGCGCGACACCTGATCTCCATCGTAGCATCATATCAAGTACGCCATCTATTGCTTTAATGACTATCGCTACCGCTTAGTGATAAAGTAGCAATTACGTTGTGGGGCGCTTGCATTTCATACTTCATAAAGCTTACAACCATATGGCTCCCCGCCATTGTTTATAACTCGGGTTACAAAACATGATCATCTCATACAATAAAATATAGCATCATGTCTTGACCATATCACATCACAAAGATGCCCGCAAAAACAAGTTGACGTCCTCCACTTTGTTGTTGCAAATTTTACGTGGCTGCTAAGAGGCTGGGCAAGAACCGTTTACCTACGCATCAAACCACAGCGATAGTTCGCTGGGTTAGTGCTGTTTTAACCTTTCAAGGACTCCAAGAGGCCACACTTGGTTCAACTAAAGTTGGAGAACCGACACCCGCCACCAATTGCGGGTGCAAAGCACGTCGGTAGAACAAGTCTCGCTGTAAGCCGCACGTAGTAATGTCGGTCCAAATATTTCATCCAACAATACCGCCAAACTAAAGTATGACATGCCGGTAAGCAAGATGACTTGTATCGCCTACAACTCACTTAGGTGTTCTACTCGCGGCATATAACATCTACGATAAAACCTGCTCGATGCCACTGCTAGAACGAATTTCAAAAATTTCCACGCATTAACGCTAAGATCATGGTGATGATAGCAACGAGGGAGTGTATTTCATACCTTGAAGATCACAAAGGAAGCGCTTATCAACGCTGCTTGATGAAGTCGACGTCTTCACGATCCGACCGATCCAAGTAATCGAACGCATCGCACCTTCCGAAGTTCTACACATCGCTCAAATGCAATGACTAGTCGTGAACCCAAAGTGGCACAGACTTACAGGACAGCATCCATGACCCAAAGATCGAACGGGTTGGCCATCGCATGTAAGTTCCGGATGAAGCATGGCTAGCAGACTGTAAACCGGCAGAAGCGGCTAACAGACTGCAGACTGCGTGACATTTCCGGCGATGTATACGTGAACGAAGAAGGACACATGCCGCCAGCCTAAGTGTTCCGGAGCAGAGCAAGCTACCATGGCTCTGGAGACACTAGGAGACATTTCCGTAAGAGAGGCTACTAAAGATAAACAACTAGATAGTCGATCCCACACATACCAAGCATTTCAATCATACACACAATATGCTCGATATGTGCAAATACAACAAGGCATCACAACATGACTCTACGACACAAGTATTTTATTTAAAGGCTCAGAGAGCCATACATAGCATACACACAAGCAGGTCACACGACCCACATACAAGTCATACAAGCATACAAGCCAACAATGAAGTGTTTTGTCCGAGTACGCATAACTAGTAAAATAAAAGAGACTTGGGTAAGTTAGCTATACTACATGGTCCTTCACTTGCTCAGATCACCACCTGGCCTTAGTCTACTCATCGATGTCAACGCTCACGAAGAACCCGCTTCAAGGGTTTGTGGCATCTTCCTAAAATGTAAATTAAAGCAACATGAGTACAAAGGTACTCAAAGAAGACTTACATCGATCCTACATACATGCATATTATCAAGAAGGGTTGGTGGGTTATTGCAGCAAGCCAGTTTTGACTCATGGCTGCTTATCCTACGAGACACCAACTTGAAATAGTTTTATGACTCGAGTCCACTACTCATCACTTAATACACCACCGAGGATCCAACCCCGCCTTCCTACGGAGGAGCCATCCTCGCACTCACGCTATCTTGAGGCTTTTAGTAGTATCCATTTACTTGTCTATGAACCGTATAGGCAACCAAGTAGTCCTTATCATGACGCGCTATTCAATAGATGATGTTAACCTCGCAGGGTGTACTTCTTCATACACGCTCACCACTTATCGCCACATACACGACATGTACTCAACCTTCAAGCGGAAGCCCAACGTGGTGTCGGCCACGACCTACCTAGACACCTAAGTCTCTAGTCCAGTTTATCGCCTATTTGGGTTCCATCTATGAGGAGTTCTGCCAAGTCTCGCCACAGCCCCAAACGATGTGAACAGGTTCCCGAGATACCAAACGGCATCCCAGACACCTGCCACGCATCTACCGTGATCACAGCCCACCTCACGGCCATTGCCCACGGCCTCCAAAGAGGCTACAAACACCGAAACTACTTGCAACTCCCGGACGTAAGACTAGGGTGAATAAGAAGTCGAGAGGGTCCATTGGTTTTGGGCCCAATGCATGGTAGTAGCTGAATCTTAAATCACACATACAGATCTCAAGGCTTAAGGACGGCCTCAATGAAACAACCCACCATGTACTCCTACATGGCCTTTCATCGATACCTTTCAAATCGTGTTCAACACCTTACTCATACCGACTGATCATTTCACTCTAGCCATCACCTGATGAACCGCACTGACACTACTCTAAGCATAGCAGCATAGCAAGGTAGGAACAACACAATCATATGGCTCAATCAACTCCTACACATGCTAGTGGGTTTCATCTAGTTATCGTGGCAATGACAGTCATGCAGAGGAAATGGGTTCAACTACCGCAGCACACAAAGAGCTTGAATCGTTGTCTTAATGCAAGAAACGAGAGCAGAGCAAGAACATGGATTTTATCGAGATGATCAAATGGTTGGTTGCTTGCCCGACGGGTCGGTGCACGGTATTGCTCGTCGTCGGGTTATCACGGTATTCTCGGGCGTAACTGCCACAGGAACACCGACATACACTAGCATTACCAAACAATATGCAACAATATGATGCATGCATGAGACATGGCATATAATGAGTGGGGCTAATGCAACTAAGATCAGATGGGTTTGAAGCATTTGAACCAAAGATGCAATTTCCAAACTCATATATGATCATTTAAGGTGTTATATCTTGTTCTGTGTAAAACAGCAGGTTAGCTTCTGTAATCATGCATGAAACCAGTACAGATGGATAGATTGGATTTTTCTGATCATTTTTCATATATAATTTGTTTCATTTGGAGCTACTTGATTTTATATGAATTTTTGAGTTTGAAATATTTCTAGAATTTCTGTAAAAAATTCCAAGAATTTAAATTATCACACAAGACTATGTCATGATGACGCAGTGGTCAACGGGCTGGTCAGGTCAAATGACCAGTGGGTCCCGCATGTCAAGGCGATTAGTTTAGTTAGATTTAATTAAAACTAAACTAGGTTAATTAACGGTCGGGCCCACTTGTCGCATCAACGGAGTCAACCCGGTCCACCGGTGGTCAAAGCCGGTCAAACCCACTGGCGCTAGCCAAGCAACGACGCGCGGCGAGAGTGGTTTTGGCTGCTCCGCCACCAAATGGGTCGCGGAGACCACCAGGTGAAGCCGAGGACGAGCCGCAGCTCTGGCGGAGTCCGCGGGGTCGGGTGGTCGGAGTTATGCCGCGGCGTTTTGGCGGCCACCCGAGTTCGCTGAAATAGAACTGCTGGGGTGTGCGCAGGTGCGGGAGTGCATGTTAGCTCCAACGCGCCGTGGTGAACGCGATGGACACGCGAGGTGGCCGGAGGGTGGCTGGAGCACGCCGGCGACGAGGTCCGCGACGACGCGGCGGGTGAGCTGTGGTGCTCGCTGTGGTGCACGGGAGCGAGAGAGAGGGTGGGGAAGGTAGCTAGCACACGGTCGCGCGCGGCGGAGCGGACGGCGTGGTCGGGGACGAACGGCAGCCGCGGCGACGGCGAAGGGGATTTCCGGGCGGCGCTTTGGCGAGGTTGCGGGCGGCCGGGCACGCGAAGCGCTGGGCTCGCTAGCTCGGCGAGTGGACGGCGGCGAGTTTCGGACACGGTGGCACGGCGGTCGCGGAGAGCGCGGCACGGCGGGCAAGTGGCGACGGTGGCGCTGCTATGGCGTGGGGGCGAGGGAGACGAATGGGGCTGACGATGTCCGGAGGTCGGGAGACGTGGAGCTCATCCAAGGCGACGGGCGGCGAGGACGGCAGCAGCAGCGGTGCAGCGTGGCGAAAGGCGTCGCCGCCGAGCACCTTGGTCGCTCGCCTCGGCGAGCCAAGCAATTGGCTGGCACGGCAAGCTGGCCGGGCCGCCAGTGGGCTGGTCAGGGCCGGTGACGCTGTAAGTTTTTCGTTTTTTCTTTATTTTTTCAGAATTTTGTTGAATTATTTAAAATACTGAAGGTTTAAAATTCACCAAACTACTCTCGTCCATTGTTGGAATATTTCCAACATGAAACATTTTAGATTGGGAATATTTGGACATTTGAAATATTTTATAAATTTTAAATGCCCAAATTCAAATACTTATGATTTAATTCAAAGACCTTAGGATGACCTAGGAAATTGTGCACCACTTTTGGCAAAGGTTCTCAACCAAGGCAAAATGATGGACATTTTAGAAGGGCATTTTAGGTTCATCGAAAAATATTTTAGTAAACCCTAGTTTGTTTCAGGGGGCTGGGGTTCTGCAATCCCATTTCAGTTTCATGGAAAAAATAGACATGATGCAACACTGAATGCATGAACTAGCTAGGTGTGACACGCCTCCCTCTTTATAAGGGGGAAACAGGGGTGACGCCCATCTCACCGGTTGCTATTCCATCTTCAGAAATCTCCGCCTCTCCTTTCTTCCCAAAGGTGAAAGAGAGCAAGGCCCGCCCCCATCGCCACTCAGCACCACCAACGCTGCCGATTCCCCACCACCTCCGCCATGGCTCCAAAGTCACAAGGGAAGGGCGGAAGTCGACCGAGAAGTACCGCGCGCTATGAAGGAGCATGCACCTTCAAGCTCGCCACAAGGAGCCGAGGGAGTATTACTACCTTCGTCGATGAGACGCTGAAAGATCCACAAGACGAAGGTACTCTCAACCGCTGAATGGGCCCAATGGATATCCTTCGCTAAGAGTTTCATCATGCTCGCCCGCTTTCTCCGGAAGTTCTTCATGACATTATGAACACCTACGGGTTCCATCTCCTTGACTTCACCCCAATGTCGCTCGACCATGGCAGTTTTCGCGACATCTCGTGGAAAACTTTGAATGAGTCCATCCAAATGTAGCTCTTTTTCGCCACTTTTATGCGCCGAGTTGAGAGAGGGGAGCCTTTATCCGGCGGAATCGCCGATTCTCGAGAGCTGGCAAGAAGGAAGCTTATCCGAGGAGAGCTCCGCTGTGGGAGGAATGGAGAGCAAACCGGTGCTAGATTGTCGAGGAGAACCCGCAGAGCCATCGCTTCGCGCCAAACCCCAAAGAGTGCACGGCAACGATGGAGCAGCGTGGCCCCGAAGACGATAGGTCAAGATTGCCGCCACCCGATCCTACGCCTTAGGCTTGCCGGGTTATCGAGGCGCCTGGCGCAGATTTTTTCGCCGCCACAGACGCTTCGCAGAGAGGAGGAGACCTACCGGGAGTTCCGAATGCAGCGGATATCATGAGGCTGCGCCCGGCCTCAACTTCAACTTCACTGCCCCGAACCGGAGGCGCCGCAGGAACTGTTCAAGTACGACCTCAACATCCCAAAATGTTCAAAGGCCGGCGGGTGTCTTTTCGCTATGCAACAACTCCTCGCCGATCGCATCCGCGTAATGATGCCGCAGGCGATTCGATGGAATTGTTCCAACTTGGCAAGAGCTCGCAGACGATGTCGTAGGAGTTCTTCGACGCTTGGTGGAAGTGCTGGTCCGCCGATGAATGTAAAAGCTTTACTCACGCACCACCGGCGCGGAGATGCAGCACATTTTCACTAGGGTCGAAGAGGCGTGATACCGCCGCGGAGAGTTTTGATTCACCGTGGAGGAGGCAGAGGCAGCAGAGGCGGCAAGCCTTGCCGAGCGAGAGGATCTTGCCGGCGAGGGAGAGCTTGCTGGCGAGGGAGAGCTTGCTCGCATGAAGTCGAAGTCGAGCGAGCCCGCCGAGGGTGCGAGCGCTCGTTGGAGACCAGCCTTCTTCCTCCTCATCTTCGTGACACCGCCACAAGGAGCCCCCAGCCCACCAAGAAGGCGCTCTCGCAAGGCCGGGACGAGTAGGGCGGCAGATGAGTTGACACCGTCACAGCGACACGCCCACTGCGGCGAGCACGCTGCTGGAGCACCTCACGCCAAGCGCAACCGGAGCGGGTCTTCCCGACCACCGCTTCGATCCTGCTGCCACGCCACGGGCGGCGGCCGAGCTGGGTCGCCCTGCACCACCACCACCGCCCCGCCAAGCGGCTAAGGAACCCATCGCTTCCGCCACGGGAGGTGAGCCGACTTCACCTCCGTGCTCAGCTCCGACGAGGAAGAAGAAGAGTAAGATTCTTGTTGTACTTGTAGTTCTTCAATTCTGTCTTTGTCTTGTATCTGATTTGCTTTACTCAACCCATTCCTTTCAGACTCGCCCGAGAGCAGCGAAGAGAGCCAAGGTCCCGGTGATTGTCATCGAGACGAACCCACCACGACAGCAGGGGCGGTCCGAGACCACCTTGCCGGACCCGCAACTATTCTCAGCACTTCAGCCGCAAAGCCCCCAATAAGTAGATGGTTTACTTTTTATCGTTAGGGCGCAAGATGGGTGCTCTTTGTCGACATATGACTATTGGTTTGTGTAGGAGCAGAAAGCCTGCCAGAGTGCCCTAAGCCCTCGAGGTGCCATCTTTACTACACGCCAAGGAGAGTTCCCGACAAGGAGCGTTTTCCGCAAAGGAGAAGTCTCCTAGAAGGGCCAAGACTACGACTTCCTTGGTGAGATCAGATCAGAGAACCCAAAGTGTAATCCTCTTGCTTGAAAACTTCCCTTGGGTTCTTTCTTTTCTTGATTTTTGGATATTTGCTTGACTTTTTCCCTTTTTCCGCCGCCGATCCATCTATCATGAGCCGATGGAGACCGAAGTTTGTCACAGGAGAATGCGCTACGCAATACCGATGACGCTGTCACTACCAAAGAAGTAACCGACGCCGATGATCCCGGCCGTGAAGAGGCGCTAAAGCTGCCGCCGCAAAGCGGGCGAACTGGCGATCGTGACCGACGGCCCCGAGGTCAGCAGGAGCGCACCACGCCGACCACCGATCCTCCGCCGCTACGACCAAGAGCCCCAGCACCGGGCGCTTATTTGAAGGCCGATGGCGATTTTATCAAGCTCCCGGGCATCAAGCCTGTGGCGCCGGTCGAAGGAGATATTTTGATGGAGAAGTGCTCGCCCACTGGCCGACGCTGTTGATGCGCCGAGCAAACAGCAGCCGGCGTAGTCCGAGGAGGAGCAATCGCATGAAGCTGGTGTCACTTACCGCGCCGGCAGGCCAAGGTGGAATCTCGAGAAGCGCTTGTCGCGAAGGCGGAGGGACATCGAAGCGCTGGGGAGCTCCGGTCGAACCAGAAGCTTTCCGTCTCGCCGAGAAGCGGAGCAACTCGCCGAGGAGCGGAAAGCCTTCTCCTCGAGAAGGCTGAAGTTGAAGAGCAACAGCGCTTGCCGCCGAGGAGCTGTCTCGCTGGAGGGCGAGGTACGCAGCGGAAGGTCAACTTTACAGCCACGAGGAGGAGCTTGCTGCATGCGAGCAAACATTTGGCGGGGCTCTCAAGGAAGCAGAGGACGCCGCCGCAGCCGCCGAGGGCGCCAAGAAGGAGCCGGAGATGAAGGTGGCGCAGCTGGAGGCCGGCGTCAAGGCGAGGTGAAGAGCTTGCCGCGCCAAGCGAGAAGGACGCCTATACCCTTGGTGAGCTGCAGGTCGCCTTGCCGAGAAGGGCAAGGAGCTTGGCGCCCAAGGACTCCAACGCAGATCTTGAGTTGCCGACTACTTTACAAGATGGACGGCGCCAGGGAGCAGGAGGTGGCCTTGAAGAAGCGATCAAGGCCGACGAGGCGCGGCGGGCGAGTGCCGCCGCCACCTGTAACACTTTAGGAGAATGTGGAGCATCGGACGAGGGTCTCGTGGATGTTGCCAGCCATCGACAGGAGCTGCGCAGCTAGGGATGGAGGATCTCGGTATCCCTCCAATGAGAACCTCCAACCAGGCCAAGCTCAGCTTGTTCTTCAAAGATGCATGACGGCCCTCCAATGACTCCGGAGAAGATCCCAGCAGCTGGCCGACGAGTCGCGCAAGATCTCGGAGACGAGCCTTCAAAAGGTGCAGAAGGTGGCCTTCCGCACCTCAAGCCTCAACCTCACCAACGCCCTCAGACCTTGTCACGGATGCTGATCCGAAGTTACCAAGACCCTTGTCGCACCCATTGTGACAAGGTGAGCGGATCAAGAGGGTTGAGGGCTATCGCAGAGATTAGGTTTTCTCCTTTTCTTGTCGCCGCATGTTATGTTATGAGAACAATCATAGAGTCATGACAAGCTATCTTGTAATATAACTCTATTTTGGGTAGCGATTGCCATGTTATTTCCTTTACTTGATTCCTTTGTATGTTTTTGCCCTATGCTTTTAGGAACTCTCGCCGTGTGCACCTTAGTCATGAAGCGCCGAGTGGACGCCATCATTTACCGGCGGTAAGCCGCAGAACCGACAAGAAACCTTGTCGCAACTTGTCGAGCTCACTTAAATTATTGAGCGGACTTGAAACAAAGTAAGGGCTTAACTAGTTATTTAGTTGGTTCCTCCACGCATACGTTTTCCATACAAAGCATGGTCGTCGAGGAAGATAACTTAATTTTTTTTAAAACTGATTGCTCAAACTTTGGCAACTTAGCTTTTTTGTTTGCTTTCAAGAAGGCTAAACTTTCTAACGACGCCGTCCACACCATTATCTTCTCCTTTCTCCGCAAACTTGTGGGTGAGGGAACCTTCCTTTCTTTGAGAAAGAGAAAGAAGAGAAAGTGAAGATATGGAGCCTACGGCCATATTGCTATCGTAGAAGCGCCGACAAAGTGTCGATAACACATGCAAAAAATAGAAAGCATGAATTGACAAGATGTGTTGAGCACATGAGTTTACTTATACAGGTTCTGCTACCAAGCCGCTTGTACAAAGGATTACATGCAACAGCGGCAAGATCTTGTAGTAGGTTTTTAATGTTCCGCGAACCATGGCTCTACCGTAAACTTACGAAGATGCTCAATGTTCCAGAGTTGCTCACCGAATGCCATCTTCGGTCTCATAGCGTGACAGCCAGCCTAGTGACTCGCTTCACCCGATAAGGCCTTCCCACTTCGCATCAACTTGTTGGAATTCTTGGCGGACTGAACGCCAAGAACAAGGTTGCCTTCTCGAGACTTCGCATTAACTTTGCGCTATGGTAGCGACACAAAGCTTGCCGGTAGCAGCATTCATACAGCGGCTCAAGACGGCCTTCCCTAAGGAGCAGCAAGGCCATCTTTCACAGCTGCTCTTGCTCAAGCTCATCATAAGCGAAAGCACTGAGGTGACCCGTGACATGAAGTTCCGCGGGGAGAACTGCCTCGCCCATATACTAGAGCGAAGGTGCTCGCCGCTGGCTCGATGGCGTCATTCCCGACGACCAAAGAACCACCGCAGCTCAATCCAGCTTCTTTCTCGTGACTTGTGCGCTCGTCAAAGTCTCCGGTCTTGAGTTCGCCGCAGCACTTCAGATTTGCCTTCCGCTTGACCGTTTCTGATGAGCAATGGTTAAGCACCTTTGGCGCCAAGATCTTGGACATATGCATGGAGGTGCGGTCAGAATTGCGTGCCATTGTCGGTGATGATCCTGTTAGGGATCCTGCTGCAAACAATCGACCAAGAACTTGATCACGATCGTATTGCCACTCTCTCATCGCTTCACTTCCAAACACTTTGTGAACTTGTCGATTGCAACGCATAAGTACTCAAAGCCCCGACAGCTCGAAAGGGGCCGAGATGTCGAGCCCCCGCATCAAAAAATGGCTAGGATAAAGGGATCGCCCGGAGAGCTTGAGCTGATGGTGTATCTCGCTGGAATGGAACTGCACGCCTTACAGCTTGGTTACTTGTGCAGCTTATCCCGGAGGGTCGTCGCCAAAAGAAACCTTTGCCGGAATGCTTTTGCCGGTAAGCGCTTTGGCGCCAATGTGGTGACCACATATGCCTCCATGTATCTTCTGCCAACAGTTTTTGTCCATCTTCTCCGTGAATACACTCAATTTCACGCCTGAGTCTTCTTCTTCAGATAGTGTGTTGTCGACAACCGGTACATACTTGACTGCTGGCTACTCTTTCCGCTTCTTCTGTTTCGGAAGTTCTCCTCGTCTCAAGGAAACCGACAATCATACAGCCCATGCTGGAGCTTGTGGCTCGGCAACAAGGACTAAAGGCACATCTGTCGGCCAAGGAACATCCGCTTTCACGACGAGAACCTTAAGCTCACCGAGCTTGACGCTCGTGCGTTTGCCGGAGCAAAACTTGTCGGAGCGTCATCGAACAAACCCTAGGGCTTGCCGCAGCGCATCGCCTCCAAAGACTTTTGGTGTTGATCTTGGGACCTTTCTTGGCAGCGCTTCGGGAGCTCACGAAAATGGTCACCGTAAATCAACTCTTCTTGTTTCTGTCCAAATATTGATGGCGTTATGACGGTTGAGTCGGGCTTGAGCACAAAGATCCCTGGTTCCACAGGTAACTTGCGCGGCGACTTGACAGGCCATCGGCAATGTCGCTCGGAGCCTGGAACATGTTCCATCTATAGGTCACAAAGTGCTCTTCCAACTTTCTCACTTCATCAACGTAAGCTTCCATCAACGGACTCGATAATTCTTGTTCACTTGGCGATCTACGTTGCAGTCACCCCCAATAATGAGCTTCTTGATCCCAAGGTCTGCTGCGATCCTGGAGACCGCAAGCAAACCTTCATACCGCGTATTGTTTGTCGCTTGTTCCTTGGGGAAAAATTCGACCACGTATTTCCTGAGGTGCTCTCCTATGGGTGCAAGAAGTAGCACGCTCAAGATCATGCGTTTAGAAGGCACCATCAGTACATCAGCCACTTTTTGCTTGCTTCCTTGACGGGATGCTCGCTTTCTCGAATTTCTTCATCTCGTGTTATGCCCATTCTGCTATGAATTTTCGCCAATGCTCGCTTTTGATAGTTGAAGTGCTCTCAAACTTGAGGCCAAAGCTTGATAAATTCTAGTGCCCACTCGACAATCCTCCTCGCTGCTTCCGGATTCTCGCAAAGATCTCTTCAGCGGAAGACGAAAAGACAATCGTGGATCTCATGGGTTTGGAAGTAATGGCGAGCTTTCGAGGCCAATGAGAAGGCCGGCATAATTTCTGCACACCAGTACTCTTGACCTAGCCCCCTTGCTGTATGGGAAATCATAAAGTAAATCAAGGCCGCACCATTCTTCGTGATCTCCTCACGGCTCAAGCAGATCCATCTTGTCGACCAGAGCTTGTCGGTGAAGTCCTCTTTGTCAGCTGATGCATCTCGCCAGGTTGCCGCCTTCATCATCCGCCTCTCTCGCTTTATTAACGCAACACTAACCACTTGATTGGTTGCCACTATATACGCAAAGAATCTCTCTTGTGGCTTAGGTGCCACAAGTGCGGAGGAGGATGTATCTCTTCAAGTCTCGCAGCGCAGCCTTCGCTCTCTCGAGAGTCCATTTTCATTGACCCGCTTTTTTCAATATTTTGAAAAATGGTATGCTGGCCACCGATTTTAGAGATAAACTCGCTGAGAGTGCCACGAACCTAAGAAGTTCAGACATCCTTGACGCGCTTTTGGTGCTTTCAATCTGCTCAACGGCCTTGATCTTTGTCGGGATTGGCTTCAATTCCGGGCCGATTGACATTTAAGAACCCAGAAGCTTGCCGGAGGGGACTCCAAACACACACTTCTTCGTTGCTTGAGGTTGATCTTGCGCAGATTTGCAAAGGTCTCGCTTCAAATCTTTGAATCGAGTTGCCTTTGTCCTTGCTCTTCACCACTATGTCATCCATATAGGCTTCCACATTTCAGGCATTGCGGGCTCAAAAGGCCATGGACTACCCTTGCAAATGTTGAACCAGCATTCTTTAAACCGAAAAGGCATCCAGATGAAACAAAGATGTGCCACATGGAGTGATGAATGCGTCTTCCTCATCCTCTTCTCGCCATGAAGATTCGATGGTATCTCTGAATACAAGGCCAAGAAATGAAAGCAAGTCATCCACCTCGCGGAGTCAAATAACTGTCAATGCGGTGGGAAATGGCCCTTTGGGACAAGCTTATTGACACTCCAGTCGATACAGCCTCCATTTCGCTTGCCTTTGGCGATGACTACGTGATCGCCAACCACGAGATGGAGCACTCCTCCCATAAGGCTCCTCGCTTCCAATTTCTTGATTTCTTCGCGATGAATTCTACGCCCAATCGCTTGCTTCCCCCGACCTTCGCTGACGGGTCACGCATGAGGGCGACGGCAAGATGGTGTCATTACCGGGAACACCGATGTCGACGGTTGCTACGCAAATACATCGACATTTCTCGCAGGAAAGCAACGAGCGCCAGCTTTTCCTATTTAGGGTCGAGTGGCACCGATGGTGAAGGTACCACTCAGCTGCCGCCCTCCTTGGTGACACCTCTTGGCTCGGCGAGCTGCCATTGTCTTCTTACACTTGCCGTGGAGCTCGGCGGTAAGCGCTCCTCGATGGTAGCTAGCACCCTAAGAGGTGCGCTTGCCGGATTTGGCTCCTTTTTCCCCGAGATCTTCAACGGCAGGCGACGCAGTGACCAAAGGCGGTCACGCTTCCGCAGATCTTGGTCGGCAGATAAGAGCATCCTCTTGTCGCCAGTGACGTAGAGATGACACTTATCGGGCCTCGTATTTTCAGCATGTCAGGTGCGAGGAGAGGCTGCCATGAATTTGGTGAGTGTTGGACGGCCGAGTATCCCATTGTAAGGTAATGGAAAGTCAAGAACGCTGTGTGACTCCCTTCACTCAAGTTCAACTCACAAATGTCACCCAAGAACGTGATCTTTTCCCTTCGGGCTTGCTCCTTCCCGGATTGATTCCTTAATGCCGTCTCTTCGAAAGCTCGCTGTCAGGATCCGGGAGTTTCGGAGTACCGTGGAGGAGATCAGGTCTCAAGCCGCCCCCGCCAGCCAACTAGCATCTTAGTGACTTTGAGGTTGCGAATAGTTGTGAAACCAACATCGCAAGAAGCACTAATCGCATTTATGCATCGCAGGTCCTCAATATCAAAGACATTAGGGGTGTCGACCATTTGAGGCTTCTATGCGGACTCCGACGGGTGGCTCACGCATTGACTTCCCCGCACCCATTGCTTGAGAGTCGGGCGTGTGAAGTATGCAGAAGCACCGCCAACGCACAGACCTTCCGTGGCTTTCTCTGAACTCCCCCGCCACCGGTATCGCCATCATCCATATCTTCGCTTCGCCGCCGCTCATCTTCATCCCTGTCGCGCCGCTGGGAGGTCTGTCTCTTGTCACCAAGTGGCTCTACCACGCGCCTCCCGCCTGGCTGCTTTTTGCCAGATCCTCCAAAGACCTTCTGGTCCAATTAACGATGGCATCATGGAGCACCATGATCGCTGTCGGCCTCCTGAGATGGGCGCTGCATGTAATGACGCCTCGAGGTTTTCGCGAGCCTTGTCCTGACCTCGCAGCACCGCGGAGCTCCTCGCGATGCCCGCTCGCTGGCGGCCACCCCACCACCCATTTGCTCCCGTGGTGGTGGATCACGGGACGGAGCAGCCACTCCGGCCTTTCTTCGTGGCATGTCGATGAAGATGAAGATTCAGCTCAGGTGAAACGCCGGACCGTTTCACAACCTCGACGCTTTACCGCACGCCAAAATGTCGCTGGGGAATCGACCACGGACACCTATGCCGGCATGACTGGCCCTCTTGGTTCGGCGGGCGGGGGCGGAGATCGCTGCGGAAGAGCGGATCGAGGCGGTTAATACCTAAAGAAGCTACTTCCAGCTTCGAGCTCTCCGGAGAGATAATACTCCCATCGCTGCATGTTTGAGTGTATTGAGTTCTTGCTCGAGAGCTACCAGTGCTACAAGACACCAGTCGCTAACGAGACCGAAATGTGAGTAAGCCGCTGAACCCCCTCGCACGCTAAGCGCATGGGCCTTTATATGCGCTCAAGGGTTTACCATAGGTGGCAACGTGAGACAAGGGTAAAAATGAAAGGTGTTGCGTTAGTACAACCACTGCATAAAGGTATCATACCTAACCCCGACGGCAGAAAAAGGCATTAAATGCCTGGCCTGTCGCCCAAATAGTGCGAAAAGGACCGTCAGACGCCACCGCTGTCGATGCCAATCTGTCAGCGCCGCTACCGCTGCATCACCGCCGTATAGCCCGCCACGCTACCGAAAGGCCGTCCTGTACGACACGCTGGTGGATGTGCCGGAGCGCAGTATTGTGAGTGGTAGCTTGTCATGGCAAGCTTCGTCATGTTGTTGTCTTGTCTCGTCCGGGAAGCTTGTCGCCACCGGGCCTCGCCGACGCTGGTGCGTCAAGAAGTTCTCGAGATGCCCTATATCTTCCCGTTAGCTTCTCCTCTCCCTTCTGCCGGGCCTTTGTCTCCTTGGCTTGAATACTTTGTTCTGAATGGTCAAGAAGGAACTAATGGAGGACCTTGAAGTGTCACCCCAAGAAGCCTTGCCGCTGGGTGTCGCGACCATAGTACCTAGTGTTCGATACTAGGTACCCCTCACTCTAGTACAATCGGTCAACTTTTGCATCTTTAGCATCAATAATATGAATATGTGTATCACTACGACGAGATCCAACAAATTATTTTCATTGTGTATGACTATCCAAGGTTTTATTCATGTAAATGTAATAACAATTATTCTCTCGATTTAAATGAATAACTATATCGCAATAAACATGATCAAATCATATTCATGCTCAACGAAATGCCAAATAACATTTATTTAGGTTTAACACTAATCTCGAAAATATAGGGAGTGTGATGATGATCATGTCAATTGGAACTACTTCCAACACACATCGCCACTTCACCCTCAACTAGTCTCGTTATTCTCAGACCTGCTTGAAAGTTACTAATCTTAGCAAACCAACAAGTATCAAATACCCAGGAAACACTAGTAAGGTACATCAATAACCTTGTATATCAAATATACCCTTGTTCACTTTGCCATCCTTCTTATCTACCAAATATTCTGTGGCATTTCCGCTCAAAGGATTCATTATTTCCTTTGCGTAAGCACTCGCCTGTGCTTTGTCCAGTTTTGGTCTTCTTCACCCGGTGACAATTTGTTTGCCATTCTACTTGAAGATTCCCTTTTCCTTTCCCCTTTTCTTGAAACTAGTGGTCTTGGTCAATCATCAACACTTGATGTTCTTTTCTGATTTCTACCACATTTCAACATCACTAAGAGCCCGAATCATTTTCATCATCCTTGCATATTATAGTTCATCACAAAGTTCTAGTAACTTAGTGATGGCGACTAGAGAATTCCGTCAATCACTATCTTATCCTCGAAGATTAACTTCCACTTGATCTGCTTATTGAAGCACCAGACAATCTGGAGCACATGCTCACTAGTTGAGCGATTCTCCTCCATCTTTAGTTATAGAACTTGTTGAGACTTCATATCTCTCAACTCGGTATTTGGTGGAAATATTAACTCAACCCCCGGAACATCTCATATGGTCCATGACGCTCAAAACGCCTTTTGAAGTGCCGATTCTAAGCCGCTTACATGGTGCACTAAACTATCAAGTAGTCATCATTTGAGCTAGCCAACTCATACTGGCCCAGATCTCGCCTCGCATAGGTTTGTCACCTAGTGGTATCAAGGACATAATTCTTCCGCAGCAATGAGGATAAACCTCGATCACTTGGATCCAATCCGTGATCATTGCTACATTAACATCTTTCAAATGACAGTTTTCTAGGAACATATCAAAATAAACATATGAAAGCAAATAACGCGAGCCATCTACAACATAATTTGCAAAATATTGCCAGGACTAAGTTCATGATAAATTTAAGTTCAATTAATCATACATTTAAGAACTCTCTACCAGATGACATCTCTCTAGTCATCTATGATCACGGATCCAAATCAACTAAACCATATCCCGATCATCACGTGAGATGGAGAAGTTTTCAATGGTGAACATCACTACGCTGATCATATCCACTATATGATTCATGTCTGACCTTCGTCTCCGCAGGTTTCGGGCCATATCCGTGATATGCTAGGCTCGTCAAGTTTAACTTGAGTATTCCGCGTGTGCAACCTGCTTGCACTCATACGGAACGTGAGACTATCACATCTTATCATCACGTGGTGGTGTTCAAAGACAAGAACTTTCAAGAACGATGCATACCGTGGAGAACACTTTCTTGATAATTAATGAGAGATCATCTTATAATGCTACCATCAACAAAGCAAGATAAGATGCTTAAAGGATAAACATCACATGCAATCAATATATGATATGATATGGCCATCATCATCTTGTGCTTTCAGGATTCATCTCAAGCACTGCCGTGATCACCATCACACCGGGCGCGACACCTGATCTCCATCGTAGCATCATATCAAGTACGCCATCTATTGCTTTAATGACTATCGCTACCGCTTAGTGATAAAGTAGCAATTACGTTGTGGGGCGCTTGCATTTCATACTTCATAAAGCTTACAACCATATGGCTCCCCGCCATTGTTTATAACTCGGGTTACAAAACATGATCATCTCATACAATAAAATATAGCATCATGTCTTGACCATATCACATCACAAAGATGCCCGCAAAAACAAGTTGACGTCCTCCACTTTGTTGTTGCAAATTTTACGTGGCTGCTAAGAGGCTGGGCAAGAACCGTTTACCTACGCATCAAACCACAGCGATAGTTCGCTGGGTTAGTGCTGTTTTAACCTTTCAAGGACTCCAAGAGGCCACACTTGGTTCAACTAAAGTTGGAGAACCGACACCCGCCACCAATTGCGGGTGCAAAGCACGTCGGTAGAACAAGTCTCGCTGTAAGCCGCACGTAGTAATGTCGGTCCAAATATTTCATCCAACAATACCGCCAAACTAAAGTATGACATGCCGGTAAGCAAGATGACTTGTATCGCCTACAACTCACTTAGGTGTTCTACTCGCGGCATATAACATCTACGATAAAACCTGCTCGATGCCACTGCTAGAACGAATTTCAAAAATTTCCACGCATTAACGCTAAGATCATGGTGATGATAGCAACGAGGGAGTGTATTTCATACCTTGAAGATCACAAAGGAAGCGCTTATCAACGCTGCTTGATGAAGTCGACGTCTTCACGATCCGACCGATCCAAGTAATCGAACGCATCGCACCTTCCGAAGTTCTACACATCGCTCAAATGCAGGGACTTTGGAGAGATGCGAGGTAGTTCCAATTGGTAGGCAACTTCTCCTCGCTTGGCAAGAATGCGAAAGGGTCCAATGTAGCGAGGAGCCAATTTGCCTTTGATACTAAACGATGGGTTCCTTCAGAGGAGTAACTCAAGGTAAGCCTTCTCGCCAACCTCGTAAGTCATAGCCTTATGTTTTCGGGTCATATTGACTCTTTTGACGAGATTGGGCTGTTTTCAACTTTTCACTTAACGATGCGAACTTGTTTTTCTCCGCTCGGATCATATCCGGCCAAAGAATTGTCTTCCCCGGTTTCACTCGCTTAAGAGGTGTTTGACACCTTCGCCCATAGAGAACTTCAAAAGGTGCTTTGCCCAAGCTAGATTGATAGCTGTTGTTATAAGCAAATTCGGCAAATGGAAGGCATTTCTCCCAATCCATTCCGAATGAGATAATGTAAGCTCAAGCATGTCTTCTAGGATTTGGTTGACGCTTCTACTTGACCACTTGATTGAGGGTGAAAAGCAAAGCTAAAGGAAAGATGGGTTCCCATAGCGCTTGGAAACTTTCCCAAAATCGAGAGGTGAAGAGACTTCTCGATCCGAAAGTTAATTTCCAATGGAACACCATGAAGAGACACTATTCGGGAGATGTACAAGTCTGCTAGCTGACTAGCGGTTATACTCGCTAACAAAAGAAATGAGCTACTTTGGAGAGGCGGTCGATAACTACAAAGATAGCATTATTCCTCTTGGTCCTCGGGAAAACTAGTGATGAAATCCATACTGATTTTATCCCATTTCCATTCGTGAATAGCTAAGGGTTGAAGGATGCCAAGAGCCGCTGATGCTCGCTTACACGACGCACGACGCCGCAGCTTAGCAACAAATTGAGCAATGTCTCTTCATCCTAGTCCACCGTAACCTCCGCGAGGTCCCGATACATTTTAGTGCCACCGGATGAATGGTGAGAGGAGATTCATGAGCTTCTTTAAGGATCAATCGCCGCAGGTTTTCAGATCTTAGGAACCACTAGGCGGGTTCCAGCATACGACACCTTGATCATCAATGGAGAAACAATCCGCAACTCCTTTCTTGATGTTTCTTTTGATGCGGAAATTCCTGATCTACCTTTTGGGCTTTGATGATCTCGATCCGTAAGGAAGGTTTCGCCACCAAGGTGGAAAGGAACCTCGAGGAACAATGTGAAGGTTAAGCTCCAAATTCCTCGTGGAGAAGTGGTTGACTTTGTTGCAACATTAGGTTGTTGCAATAAGATTTACGACTTAGCGATCAGCCATGACATTGGCTTTCCTCGGGGTATAAGTTATCCCTAAGTCGAAATCAGATCAACTCAACCCAACGCCTTTGCCCGAGATTCAAATCTGGTTGGGTGAATATGTACTTCAGACTTTGGTGATCGGTGTAGATTTCGCAACGATTACCAAGAAGGTAATGTCGCCAGGTTTTGAGTGCATGGACTACAACTGCAAGCTCTAGATCATGAGTAGGGTAGTTTTCCTCATGTGGGTGTAATTGCCGTGAAGCATAAGCAATTACGCGTCGATCTTGCATGAGAATACAGCCTAGTCCTTGTCGCGAGGCGCCAATAGATAACAAAGTCCTTAGAGAAATCGTGGTACCAATACGGAGCAGAAGTTAAACGCCTTTTCAGCCTCGAAACTCAGGTTTCACATTGTGGAGTCCACTCAACTTTTTATCCTTCTTGAGGAGTTTAAGTAGAGGTTTAGCAACTTTGGAGAAGTTCTCACAAAGCGGCGCATAATAGCTCGCTAAGCCAAGGAAACTCCAAACTTGCTTTGACCGATCTCGTGGAGTCCAATTATGGACGGCTTGAACTCGCTCGGATTGACAAAGAATACCTTTACCGTAAATTACATGTCCTAGATAGGTCACTTCCGCAGCCAAAATTGTGATTTAGAAAACTTGGCATAAAGGCGATGCTCTCAAGTTTCATCAACACTAGCCTTAGATGTTCGGCATGTTCTTCCTCGCTTTGGAATAGATGAGTATATCATCGAGGTAAACCACTATTTAATTTATCCAAATATTCCATGAAGATTGAGTTCATTAACCGGAGAAGGTGGTCGAGCATTGGTTAGACCGAAGGACATGACGGTGTACTCAGATTGGCCGTAACGAGTAACAAAGGCCGCTTTTGGGAATGTCCTGCTTCGGATTTTGATTTGATGGTAGCCTAACCTCAAATCCATCTTAGAGAAGACCGAGGATCCCGCGATGATCATACAGATCGTTGATCCCGGGAGCGGATACTTGTTCTTAATTGTGACCAAGTTGACGGTCGATAATCTACAACCATCCGATCCGCACCATCCTTCTTCTTGACGAAGAGGACGGGCAAGCCCAAGGAGATGAACTAGGACGGATGAAACCCTTTTTCAAGGCCTCATCGAAGTTGTTTCTAAGTTCGCTAGTTCTAGGGGTGCCATCTTATAGGGTCTTCTAGAAATTGGGACGGTTCCTCGAATGAGATCTATCACTAATTTAACATCTCCGCGTGTGGGACACCGGCATTCTTCTCGAAAGACATCCGGGAAGTCACGGACTACCGGAACGCCTTCGAGGTCCGCAATGGACCGCATTAAGAGAATATAGTCACGCGCTGATATTCGGGTCAAGACATTGACTATCTTTCCCGAGGGTGCGAAGTTGAACAGCTTCTAGAGAAACAATCAATCTTGGCATGATGGGCTGACATCCAACCATACCCAAGATGATATTTATATCCGAAGATTTGAGAGCTATCAACGATGTAAAAACAAGTCTGTCGACTGAATTTCATTTCCATGGCTTACTCTAGAGGTTTGCCATCTAGAACCCGGAGTAGAAATTTCCATGGTGGAAGGCATGTCATGTAATGCGCAGTGTTATGCAAACGAGCATAGTTTTCGGATATGAATGAATGAGATGCTCCAAGATTTAAAAGAACGGATGCCGGGTGGAATTAACAAGAAGCGCATCGAGCACCGACGCTGGGATCCTCTTGGGCCTCTTCACCTGAGACACATTAACATGGCCACGCAGCAGTGGCCGCTTGGCATAGAACACCTTTCCGCCGGCTTGCCACGGCCAACAGCTTTGCGTGTGGTTAAGTTGGTCCGAGGACAATCGCGCATGTAGTGGCCTGATTCCCCACATTTGAAGCACGCCACGGGCTGGCGCAGAGGAGCTGCTGGTTGGTTGGCCCACCATAGGGCCTAGCTGGCATATCGCTGAACCGGACGAGGCGCCCGAAGGATGGCCTCGTGTGAATCTGTGGCGTGGCAGTAGATTAGGCACCCACACACGGGCGCTTCGGGTCCAAAGACCGGATGAGGAACCCATATCACGCACCATGCTTGCGTTTGCTTCAAGTCACTCGACCAGTTTCAATACCGATGGCTTTGTTAACAAGCTTCGAAAGAGGTGCACTCATGCAAAGCGGAGATCTCGGCGGTTCGGGCTAAGTCCCTTGCGGAACCTTGCGCTCGCTTCTGGCGCTGCGGAGACCTCTTCAGCTGTATAGCGCGAGATTACCAATCCTCTCGCAGTAGGCGCCCACGGAGAGACGGCCTTGGGTGAAACTGCAGAACTCCTCACGCTATTTATCCATGAGACCTCCGAATGTGGTGTTCACGGAAAGCTCCTGAATTTCCTAAGTAGTGACATGGCCAATCGGGCGATAGCTATATAGTTCTCCCACCGTGAGATCGGGCGGGCCTTCAAGATGATATGCAGAAAGGTGACCTTGTCACCGGCCCACTACCAAGGCAGTAACGCAGCCAGAGTAATGCCGCGGGTTGCCATCAGCGCCGAGAGGCTCGACGGAGTGGTGGAAGGTAGGTGGGTGTAACTTGATGAAGTCACCGAGTGACACCAAGTTATTTCTCCGATGATGGGCCGTGTCTCGCTCGATACGCCCAGAAACGGTTGGTCTCCTGCTTGTTTCTTCTCGCCTCCAAAGATAATCTCGCCGAGAAGGAGGGTGAGGCAGGTTTGCTTCTGACTTCTCTTCGCTTTCGCCTGCGCCTCGCGGAGCAGGGTTGTTATGGTGTTAACCATCCTAGGAAAACAAAACAAGGATTTAGTCCAGATGGCAAGATTCTCGACATAGAAATGTAGAATGTAATGGCTAACTTGGAATGCAAGATGATCATCCGTATGACATGGTAGATACGTAAACCGCTTCTTTATTCCATTGTCATACACACCATACAAGGTTTAGTACAAGACCAAACAAAGTACTACTACGGTGAAAGGAAGATTACATCTCACCCGGAGGCACACCAAGCTCCTATACATTATTTTTTCTTACACCTCCGAATTAGTACACACTAAGTTATATTCCACGAGTCACGCAGACGGTGGAAATACAACTATTACAATACTAGTGAGACTACTACTAACTCAGACGCCTCCGTAGTAGTTCTCATAGAAGTCTCCGTGAATCTCGGAGTTCAACGTGATCGTCTGAAAATGCACGGTCCCGGGAGCCCGTGGGACCGTAAGGGCAAGGGTGAGGTCTTGACCAACGAACGGTGGCTCTGCGGGACCACGAGGTGGGTGATGCCCCACATCACGCCAGTCCATCATGTCCGCAGAGCGTTCTAACAGGATACAGGTCTCTCATATCCATATATCCATTTTGGACACTGCCGTGCAAAACGAGTCAAAGTGGCTCAAAGGATCGAAGACGGGCGCTGAAGAGCTCCATCCTCGGTCCGACTCTTCGGTCCTTGTCCTCGAGCAACTCGGCAGTGGTGCGGGTTAGTGAGTCCTCCCGATCGAATCAGCATAGATGGCTCAAGATAACCAAACGCCCAGAAGTGAACCCGCATATACCGAAGTCGGTAAGGCGAAGGTGCCGGTCCTCGACTCGCATAATGGTCATCATAGAATATGCAGCATCTTGCACCGCCATATCAATAGTAACACCAAGCCCATAGGAGCTGTGAAGGGCCTCGTGGAACCAGGTAAGAGGGAAACACCGACAAAGGCAAAGATATCGGCTTTGATTAAAGTCTCGACATCGCTTCTTCAACTCAGGTATTCGGGTACCAACGGTATCCCGCTTCGATCATAACCCAACTAGCATGGCTGTATGACCGGTCACACCAATGCATCTGGTCGCACGAACCACTTGATTTTGGTCACGAAAGGCCTATCCGAAGCATAACCACAATGCAAAGACATTAGAATTGCTAATAGAATTTGGACAGCATAACGACTGTAAATGCTCAAAGGATTTGAGACATTTCACTAGAATTGCATAGCCACTCAACAATATCATATCAAGGTTCTGGGTCCAATTTAGTAACATAACAGGAAGTAAAACTGAACCAGGCTTGTAACCATCAAACCTATAAGGTACTACTGATTAGTAACACGTGAGCCTAATAGAGAGGAGAGATCCTAATCCTTAACCCCCGATGGAAGAATGGACTGACTCAGATCAGAATGCCATGAGGTAAAGGAGTAAAAAGAGCCTTACGCACCATCCCACAATCAATTCTACATATAACTAAAGCATTTCTAGACTCAACATCGACTCGCTTATTTTGGAGAACCTACAGCAGTCCGCTCGATGCCAACGCTGTCCAGACTCCTCGACACAATGTCACATCGATCTAGCCTCAGAATACATCATATCACTTTGCGCCTCACGCACGGTATCCCAACGGGTGTCGCTTACCTAGCCCGGACCGCTTGCTTTTGGCACACGATATGATAGTGTCGCTAGCATCCATATGAAAAGGAGCCCGGCCGACATGACTAGTCAGAAACCCAAAGTGGCACAGACTTATGGCATCCATGACCCAAAGATCGAACGCGGTTTCGTCATCGCATGTGTTCCGGATGAAGCACTGGCTAGCAGACTGTAAACCGGTCAGAAGCGGCTAACAGACTCCGACTAATGCGTGCACATTTCCTCTCAAGGACAATGTACACAGAACGAAGAAGGACACATGCCGGCCAGCCTAAGTGTTCCCGAGCAAGAGTAAGCTACCATGGCTCAAAGGAGACACTAGGAGACATTTCCGGTAAGAGAGGCTACTAAAGATAAACAACTAGATAGTCGATCCCACACATACCAAGCATTTCAATCATACACACAATATGCTCGATATGTGCAAATACAACAAGGCATCACAACATGACTCTCACGAATACAAGTATTTTTTATTTAAAGGCTCAGAGAGCCATACATAGCATACACACAAGTACGGGTCACCACCCACATACAAGTCATACAAGCATACAAGCCAACAATGAAGTGTTTTGTCCGAGTACGCATAACTAGTAAAATAAAAGAGGCTTGGGTAAGCCTAGCTATACTACATGGTCCTTCACTTGCTCAGATCACCACCGGGCCTTAGTCTACTCATCGATGTCAACGCTTCACGAAGAACCCGCTCAAGGGTTTGTGGCATCTTCTAAAAATGTAAATTAAAGCAACATGAGTACAAAGGTACTCAAAGAAGACTTACATCGATCCTACATACATGCATATTATCAAGAAGGGTTGGTGGGGTTATTGCAGCAAGCCAGCTTTGACTCATGGCTAAGCTATCCCACGAGACACCAACTTGAAATAGTTTTATGACTCGAGTCCACTACTCATCACTTCAATACACCACCGAGGATCCAACCCCGCCTTCCTACGGAGGAGCCATCCCCGCACTCACGCTTATCTTGAGGCTTTTAGTAGTATCCATTTACTTGTCTTTGAACCGTATAGGCAACCAAGTAGTCCTTATCATGACGCGCTATTCAATAGATGATGTTAACCTCGCAGGGTGTAATTCTTCATACACGCCTCACCACTTATCGCCACATACACGACATGTACTGCAACCTTCAAGCGAAGCCCAACGGGTGTCGGCCACGACCTACCTAGACACCTAAGTCTCTAGTCCAGGTTTATCGCCCATTTGGGTTCCATCTATGAGGAGTTCCTACCAAGTCTCCACACAGCCCCAAACGATGTGAACAGGGTTCTAGATACCAAACGGCATCCGTACACCCGCCACGCACTTCCACCGTGATCACAGCCCACCCCTACGGTCAGCGCTGTCCACGGCCTCCAGTAGGCTACAAACACCAGAAACTACTTGCAACTCCTGGACAGAAGACTAGGGTGAATAAGAAGTCGAGAGGGTCCATTGGTTTTGGGCCCAATGCATGGTAGTAGCTGAATCTTAAATCACACATACAGATCTCAATGCTTAAGGACGGCCTCAATGAAACAACCCACCATGTACCCCTACATGGCCTTTCATCGATACTTTACCAAATCGTGTTCAACACCTTACTCTCATACCGACTCGATCATTTCACTCTAGCCATCACCAGATGAACCAGACTCGACACGCACTCTAAGCATAGCAGCATAGCAAGGTAGGAACAACACAATCATATGGCTCAATCAACTCCTACACATGCTAGTGGGTTTCATCTAGTTATCGTGGCAATGACAGTCATGCAGAGAAATGGGTTCAACTACCGCAGCACACACAGCAGCTTGAATCATGTTGTCTTAATGCAGTAAACGAGAGCAGGAGCAAGAACATGGGATTTTATCGATATGATCAAATGGTTGGTTGCTTTTCTCGACGGGTTTGCAGAACGGTATTGCTCGTCGTTTGGGTTATCACGAGATTCTCGGGGCGTAATCCTGCCAGAGAACACCGATACACTAGCATTACCAAACAATATGCAATAATATGATGCATGCATGAGACATGGCATATAATGAGTGTGTTGGCCTAATGCAACTAAGATCGATGGGTTTGAAGCATTTTGAACCAAAGATGCAATTTCCAAACTCATATATGATCATTTAAGGTGTTATATCTTGTTCTGTGTAAAACAGCAGGTTAGCTTCTGTAATCATGCATGAAACCAGTACAGATGGATAGATTGGATTTTTCTGATCATTTTCATATATAATTTGTTTCATTTGGAGCTACGTTGATTTTATATGAATTTTTGAAGTTTGAAATATTTTCTAGAATTTCCGTAAAAATAATTCCAAGAATTTAAATTATCACACAAGACTATGTCATGATGACGCATGGTCAACGGGCTGGTCAGTCAAACTGACCAGTGGGTCCCGTGATGTCATGTGCGATTAGTTTAGTTAGGATTTAATTAAAACTAAACTAGGTTAATTAATGTGGTGGGCCCACTTGTCACGACCAACCCGAGTCAACCCGGTCCACCTGGTCAAAGTCGGGTCAAACCCATCAGGCGCTTAGCCGCCGGGCGCGACGCGGCGCGCGGCGAGTGGTTTTATTGCTCCGCCACCAAATGGGTCGCGGAGACCACCGGAGTGAAGCCGAGGACGAGCCGCACCATTGGCGGAGTCCGCTGGGGCTGGTGGCCGAGTTACGCCGGCGGCGATTTTGGCCACCGAGTTCGCTGAAATAGAACTCGTGCCGGGTGTGCGTGAGGTGCGGGAGTGCATAGTTAGCTCCAACGCTGCCGTGGTGAACGCGATGGACACGCGAGGTGGCCGGAGGGTGGCTGGAGCACGCCGGCGACGAGGTCCGCGACGACGCTGGGTAAGGGTGAGCTTGCAGTGCTCGCTGTGGTGCACGGGAGCGAGAGAGAGGGTGGGGAAGGTAGCCCAGCACACATGCCGGTCGCGATGGAGCGGACGGGCGTGGTCGGGGACGAATCTGCAGCGGCGGCGACGGCGAAGGGGATCTCGGGCGTGGCGCTTTTGGCGAGGCGAAAGCGGCGGTTGGGCACGCGAAGCGGCTCGCTAGCTCAAGCGAGTGGACGGCGGCGAGCTCCCGGACACGGTGGCACGGCGTGGGGTCGCTGGAGAGCGGGCGCACGGCGGGCGAAGCGACGGTGGCTGGCCGGTCATATGGGGGAGCGCGAGGGAGACGAGCCTGGGGCGAATGACGATGTCCGGAGGTCCGGTGCGACGTGGAGCTCATCCAAGGCGACGGGCGGCGAGAGGGACGGCGAGAGAGCGGGCAGTCATGGGTAGCAATGCCGCGTGTGCCGCCGAGCACCTTGGCTGCCCGCCTCGGCGAGCTAAGCAGCTCGCTGGCACGGCAGACGGCCGGGCTGGCCGCCGTGGGCTGGTCAGGTCCGGTGACGCATGTAAGTTTCTTTTCTGCTTTTTCTTTTTCTATTTTTCTCAGAATTTTGTTGAATTATTTAAAATACCCGAAGGTTTTAAAATTCACCAAACTACTTCCTCGTCCATTGTTGAATATTTCCAACATGAAACATTTTAGATTGGGAATATTTGGACATTTGAAATATTTTATAAATTTTAAATGCCCAAATTCAAATACTTATGATTTAATTCAAAGACCTTAGGATGACCTAGGAAATTGTGCACCACTTTTGGCAAAGGTTCTGAACCAAGGCAAAAATGATGGACATTTTAGAAGGGCATTTTAGGTTCATCGAAAATATTTTTAGTAAACCCTAGTTTGTTTCAGAGGGGGCTGGGGGTTCTGGCAATCCCATTTCAGGTTTCTGTTGAAAAAAATAGACATGATGCAACACTGTAATGCATGAACTAGCTAGGGTGTGACACGCCCCCTCCCTCTTTATAAGCAGGGGAAACAGGGGCAGATCGCCCATCTCACCGTTGCTATTCCAATCTCAGAATCTCCGCCGCCTCCCTTTCTTCCCAAAGGTGAAAGAGAGCAGGCCCGCCCCCATCGCCACCAAAGCACCACCAACGCCGCTTATCTCCCCACCACCTCCGCCATGGTTCAAAGTCGTTGACAAGGAAGGGCGGAAGTCGACCGAGGCGCAGCTGTCATGCAAGGCACGCGAAGGAGCATGCAACCTTCCCCCAAGTCACGCTAAGGAGCCGAGGGAGTATTACTACCTCTTCGTCGACGGAGACGCGAGCGATCCACAAGACGTAAGGTACTCTCACCGCTGAATGGGCCCAATGGATATCCCTTCAAGCAAGAGTTTCATCGCGGGCTCGCCCTCTTTCTCCGGAAGTTCTTCATGACATTATGAACACCTACGGGTTCCATCTCCTTGACTTCACCCCCAATGCTGTTCTCGACCATGGCAGTTTTCGCGACATCTCTGCGGAAAACTTTGTCGGAGTCCATCCAAATGTAGCTCTTTTTCGCCACTTTATGCGCCGAAGTTGAGAGAGGGGAGCCTTTATCCGGCGGAATCGCCGGATCTCGAGAGCTGGCAAGAAGGAAGCTTATCCGAGGAGAGCTCCGCTGCAAGTGGGAGGAATGGAGAGCAACTCGGTGCTAGATTGTCGAGGAGAACCCGCGAGCCATTTACCGCCTCGCGCCAAACCCAAAGAGTGCACGGCAACGATTGGAGCAGCGTGGCCCCTGAAGACGAGTAGGGTCAAGATTGCCACACCCGGATCCTACGCCTTAGGCTTGCCAAGGTTATCGAGGCGCCGCATGCAGATTTTTTCGCCACAGACGCCTCGCAGAGAGGAGGAGACCTACCGGGAGTTCCGTAATGCAGCGGATATCATGAGGCTGCGCCTGGCCTCAACTTCAACTTCACTGCCCCGAACCGAGGCGATGCCGCAGAACTGTTCAAGTAACGACCTCAACATCCCAAAATGTTCAAAGGCCGGCGTGTCTTCTTCGCTATGCAACAACTCCTCGCCGATCAAGATCCGCGCAATGATGCCGCCAGGCGATTCGTGATGGAATTGTTCCAACTTGGCAAGAGCCTCGCAGACGATGTCGTAGGAGTTCTTCGACGGCTTGGTGGAAGTGCTGGTCCGCTACCGATGAATGTAAAAGCCTTACTCACGGCACCACCGATGCGGAGATGCAAAGACATTTTCACTAGGCTGGAAGAGGCGGGCGAGGTACCGCCATGAGAGTTTGATTCACCGTGGAGGAGGCAGAGGCAGCAGAGGCGGCAAGCCTTGCCGAGCGAGAGGATCTTGCCGGCGAGGGAGAGCTTGCTCATGAGGGAGAGCTTTTGCCGCATGAAGTCGAAGTCGAGCGAGCCCGCCGAGGGTGCGAGCGGCTCGTTGGAGACCAGCTCCTCTTCCTCCTCATCTTCGCATAGCCCGCCACAGGCAGAGCCCCCAGCTCCACCAAGAAGGCGCTCCGCAAGGCCGGGACGAGTAGGGCGGCAGATGAGTTGACAGCCGCTCAGCGCATGACACGCCCACTGCGGCGCAGCACTGCCGCTGGAGCACCTCACGCCGGGCGTAACCGGAGCGGGTCTTCCTGACCACCGCTTCGATCCGCCGCTTCACGCCACGGCGGCGGCCGGAGCTGGGTCGCCTCAGACCACCACCACGCCCCGCCAAGCGGCTAAGGGAACCCATCGCCCGCCGCCACACCGAGGTGAGCCGGACTTCACCTCTCGTGCTCAGCTCCGACGAGGAAGAAGAAGAGTAAGATTCTTTGTTGTACTTGTAGTTCTTCAATTTTGCTGTTTTGTCTTGTATCTCGATTTGTTTTACTCAACCCATTCCTTTTCAGACTCGCCAGTAGAGCAGCGAAGAGAGCCAAGGTCCCGTGATTGTCATCGAGGACGAACCCACCACGACAAAGAGGGGCGGTCTGAGACCACCTTGCCGACCCGCAACTATTCTCAGCAGCCCCCAGCCGCAGCCCCCCAATAAGTAGATGGTTTACATTTTTACCGTTAGGGCGCGCAGATGGGTGCTCTCTTTGCTGACATATGACTATTGGTTTGTGTAGGAGCAGAGCAGTCTCGCCAGGAGTGCCCTGAAGCCGCCCCCGAGGTGCCATCTACTTCGACTACACCGCCAAGGGAGAGTTCCCCGACAAGGGAGCGTTCTCTGGCAAAGGAGAAGTCTCCGCAGAAGGGCCAGACCAGCGACTTCGCTGGCGAGAGATCAGGATCAGAGAACCCAAAGGTGTAATCCTCTTGCTTGAAAACTTCCTTGGGTTCTTTCTTCTTTGATTTTCTTTGGATATTTGCTTGACTTTTTCTCCCTTTTCCGCCGCCGATCCATCTATCAAGGAGCCGATGGAGACCGAGTTTGCTGCGAGGAGAATGCAGCTGCAATACCGATGACGCCGCTGTCACCAAAGAAGCAACCGACGCCGATGATCCCGGGCCGTGAAGAGGTCCGCCAAAGTTGCCGCCGCAAAAGCCGGGCGAGGGTCTCGGCGACGTGACCGACGGCCCCGAGGTCAGCAGGAGCGCCAGCACTACGCCGACCACCGATCCCTCCGCCGCTGCCACAGCGCCAGACCAAGAGCCCCAGCCCGCCGCTTATTTGAAGGCCGGCGATGGCGTTTTATCAAGCTCCCCGGGCATCAAGCCTGTGGCGCTACGGCCAAGGAGATACCTCTGATGGAGAAGTGCTCGCTTCCACTGGCCGATGACGCTGGTTGCCGATGCGCCGAGCAGAAGCAGGCGTAGTCTCGAGGAGGAGCAATCGCTACGGAAGCGGTGTCACTTACCGCGCCGCAGGCAAGGTGGAATCCCGAGAAGCGCTTTGTCGCGAAGGCGGAGGGACATCGAGAAGCGCGGAGGAGCTCCGGTCGCAACCAGAAGCTCTCCGGTCCTCGCCGAGAAGCGGAGCAACTCTCGCCGAGGAGCGGAAAGCCTTCCTCCTCGAGAAGGCTGAAGTTGAAGAGCAACACGCTTGCCGCCGAGGAGCTGTCTGCTGGAGGGCGAAGTTGGCGAGCGGAAGGTCAACCTTACAGCCACGAGGAGGAGCTTGCTGCATGCAGCAAACATTTGGCGGGCTCTCAAGGAAGCAGAGGACGCCGCCGCACCGCCGAGGGCGCCAAGAAGGAGCTGGAGATGAAGGTGGCGCAGCTGGAGGCCGGCGTCAAGCGCGAGGTGAAGAGCTTGCCGCGCCAAGCGTGAGCGAGAAGGACGCCTATACCCTTGGTGAGCTGCGTGGTCGCCTGCCGAGAAGGGCAAGGAGCTTGGCGCCGCCAAGGACTCCAACGCAGATCTTGAGTTGAAGCTGACTACTTTGGCCAAGACGCTGGACGGCGCCAGGAGCAGGAGGTGGCCTTGAAGAAGCGATCAAGGCCGACGAGGCGCCGGCGGCGCAGTGCCGCCGCCACCTGTAACACTTTTAGGGAGAATGTGGAGCATCGGACGAGGGTCTCGTGGATGTTGCCGAGCCATCGACAGGAGCTCACAGCAAGCTAGGGATGGAGGATCTCGGTATCCCTCCAATGAGAACCTCCAACCCAGCGCCAAGCTCAGCTTGTTCTTCAAAGATATGGGCGACGGCCCTCCAATGACTCTGGAGAAGATCCCAAAGCAGCTGGCCGACGAGTCGCAAGAAGATCTCAGACGGGAGCTCTTCAAAAGGTGTTGGTGAAGGTGGCCTTCCGAACCCAGTGCCTCAACCTCACCAACGCCCTCAGACCTTTTGCACGGATGCTGATCTCGAAGCGCCAAGACCTTTGTCGCACCCATTGTGACAAGGTGAGCGGATCAAGAGGGTTGAGGGCGATCGCAGAGATTAGGTTTTCCTTTTCTTGTCGCCTGCATGTTATGTTATGAGAACAATCATAGAGCTGCGACAAGCTATCTTGTAATATAACTCTATTTTGGGTAGCGATTGCCATGTTATTTCCTTTACTTGATTCCTTCCTTTGTATGTTTTTGCCCTATGCTTTTAGGGAACTCGCGGCAGTAGCACCTTAGCCGAATGAAGCGCCGAAAAGCGGACGTCAATAGCCTCACCGGGCGGTAAGTCAAGCAACCGACAAGAAACCTTGTCGCAACTTGTCGCAGCTCACTTAAATTATTGAGCGGACTTGAAACAAAGTAAGGGCGCAACTAGTTATTTAGTTGGTTCCTCCACGCATATGTTTTCCATACAAAGCATGGTCGCTCGAGGAAGATAACTTAATTTTTTTTAAAACTGATTGCTCAAACTTTGGCAACTTAGCTTTTTTGTCGCTTGCTTCCTAAGAAGGCTAAACTTTCTAACGACGCTCGGTCCACACCATTATCTTCTCCTTTCCCCCGCAAACTTGTGGGTGAGGGAACCTTCCTTTCTTTGAGAAAGAGAAAAGAAGAGAAAGAGATATGGAGCCTTACGGCTCGTTATTGCTTATCGGGGTAGGCGCCGCACAAAGTGTCGATAACACATGCAAAAAATAGAAAGCATGAATTGACAAGATGTGCCGAGCACATGAGCTTTACTTATGCACGAGGTCTCATACCGCTTTGTACAAAGGATTACATGCAACAAATGGCAAGATTTGTATTAGGTGGTTTTTAACAGTGTTCCGCAGAACCGCGCTTCTACGGGTAAAACTTACGAAGATGCTCAATGTTCCAGAGTTGCTCACCGAATGCCATCTTCGGTCTCAAGGCGGACAGCACAAAGCCTAGTGACTCGCTTCACCCGACAAGGGCCTTCCCACTTCGCATCAACTTGTTGGAATTCTTGGCGGACTGAACGCTACCAAGAACAAGGTTGCCTTCCTCGAGACTTCCGCATTAACTTTGCGGGCTATGGTAGCGCTACACAAAGCTTGCTGGTAGCGAGCAGCTCATACAATGCCTCAAGACGGTCTTCCCAGGAGCAGCGCCATCTTTTCACAGCTGCTTCTTGCTCAAGCTCATCATAAGCGAGCACTCGAGGTGACCCAGATAACGAAGTTCCGTGGGGAGAACTGCCTCGCTTCCATATACTAGAGCGAAGGTGTCCGCCAGGGTTCGACGGCGTCAGCCCGATCGACCAAAGAACCACCGGCTTCTCAATCCAGCTTCTTCGAGACTTGTGCAGCCCGTCAAAGTCTCCGGTTGATCTGCATCAAGCACTTCAAGCATTTGCCCTTCCGCTGACCGCTGCTTCTTGATGAGCAATGAAGCGTGCAGGCACTTGGCGCCAAGATCTTGGACATATGCATGGAGGTGCTCGGAATTGCGTACATTGTCGGTGATGATCCCAAGTAGGGATCCTAAGCGGCAAACAATCGACCAAGAACTTGATCACCGATCGGCTGCCACCTTCCTCATCGCTTCCACTTCCAGCCACTTTGTGAACTTGTCGATTGCAACGTACAAGTACTCAAAGCCCCCGACAGCTCGGGGAAAGGGGCCGAGGATGTCGAGCCCCCGCATCAAAAATGGCCAGGATAAAGGGATCGCCCGAGAGCTTGAGCTGGATGGTGTATCTCGCTGGAATGGAACTGCACGCTTCACACTTGGTTACTTGTGCAGCCAGCATCCCGAGGGCTGTCGCCAAAAGAAACCTTGCCGAATGCTTTGCCGCAAGCGCTTTTGCGCCAATGTGGTGACCACATATGCCTCCATGTATCTCCGCCAACAGCTTTTGTCCATCTTCCCGTGAATACACTTCAATTTCACACCGCTGAGTCTTCTTCAGATAGTGTGTCGTCGCACAAACCGGTACATACTTGACCGCCGGGCTACTTTTCCGCTTCTTCTTGCTCTTCGAAGTTCTCCGTCTCAAGGAAACGGACAATCTGCTGTTTCATGCCGGAGCTTGCGGCTCGACAACAAGGACTAAAGGCACATTCGCTGTCGCGGAACATCCGCTTCTACGACGAGAACCTGCGGCTCACCGAGCTTGACGTTCCCGCAAGCTTGCCGAGCAAAACTTGTCGGGAGCGTCTCGCTCAACGGAACAAACCCTAGGGCTTGCCGAGCAGATCGCCTCAAAGACTCTTGGTGTTGATCTTGGGGACCTTCTTGCAGCGGCTTCGAGCTCACGAAAATAGTCACCGAAATCAACTTCCTCTTCTTGCTCATCCAGTTGATGGCGTTACGGACGGTTGAGTCAGCTTTGAGCACAAAGATCCTGGTTCCATTGTAACTTAAGCGCGGCACTTTGACAGCCATCGGCAATGTCGTTCGAGCTCTTGGAACATGTTCCATCTATAGGCCAAAGTGCTCTTCTAACTTTTCTCACTTCATCAACGAAGCTTCCATCAACGGACTCGATAATTTTGTTCACTTGGCGGATGACAAGTTTGAGTCACCCCGATAATGAGCTTTGATCCCAAGGTCCTGCTGCGATCTCGAGACCGCAAGCAAACCTTCATACTCGGTAAGATTGTTTGTTGCTTGCTCCTTGGGAAAGTGCATCCGACTACGACTTGAGGTGCTCTCCGTGGTGCAAGAAGTAGCACGCTCAAGACGGCGCTTTGCAGCGAGAAGGCACCATCAAAGTACATCAGCCACTTTTGCTTGCCTTGACGGGATGCTCGCTTCGAATTTCTTCATCCGTGTTGGCGCCCATTCTGCTATGAATTTCGCCAATGCTCGCTTTTGATAGTTGAAGTGCTCTCAAACTTGAGGCCAAAGCTTGACAATTCCAGTGCCCACTCGACAATCCTCGCCTTGCTTCCGGATTCTCGCAGATCCTTTTCAGCGGAAGACGAGTGACAACTGTGGATCTCATGTGCTTGGAAGTAATGGCGAGCTTTCGAGGCCATGAGAAGGCCGAAGCAATTCTCGACACCGTAGTACCTTGACCTAGCCCCCTGCAGTAAGGGAACCGACAGTAAACCGGGCGCCGCACCATTTCTCTTCAGATCTCTTCACGCGCTGCGCAGATCCATCTTTGTCGGACCAGAGCTTGTCGGCGGCTCCCTCGCTTGTCGCCGGATGCATCTCGCCAGGTTGCCGCTCATCATCCGCCTCCTCTCCGCTACTAACGCAACACTAACCACTTGATTGGTTGCCACTATATACAGCAAAGAACTTCTCTTGTGGCTTAGGTGCGATAAGTGTTGGAGTGGAGGACAGGTATCTCTTCAAGTCTCGGCACATGCAGCTCCGCTTCCTGAGTCCATTTCATTGACCTGCCTTTTTCAATATTTTGAAAATGGCAGGCTGGCGCTACCAGCCGATTTTAGAGATAAACCCGCCGAGAGCAGCCACGCAACCGCAAGTCTTCGCACATCCTTGACGCTCTGGTGCTTCAATCTGCTCAATGGCCTTGATCTTGTCGGGATTGGCTTCAATTCCCACGCCGAGATGAAGAACCCGAGAAGCTTGCCGAGGGGACTCCAAACACACACTTCTTCGGGTTAAGCTTGAGGTTGATCTTGCGCAGATTTGCAAAGGTCTCGCCTAAATCTTGAATCGAGTTGCCTTGTCCTGCTCTTGACCACTATGTCATCCATGTAGGCTTCCACATTTCGGCATTCGTGGCTCAAAAGCCGCCATGGACTACCCTTGCAAATGTTGAACCAGCATTCTTTAAACCGAAGGCATCCGTGATGAAATAAGATGTGCCACATGGAGTGATGAATGCGTCTTCTCTCATCCTCTTCGCCATGAAGATCTGATGGTATCCTCAATATGCGCCAAGAAATGAAAGCAAGTCACATCCAGCCGTGGAGTCAATAACTGTCAATGCGCGGTAAGGGAAATGGGTCTTTGGGACAAGCTTTATTGACATCGTAAAGTCGACAAAGCCTCCATTTCCGTTTGCCTTTGGCGATGACTACAGGATTGGCCAACCACGTGAGGATGGAGCACCGACCATAAGGCCCGCCGCTTCCAATTTCTTGATTTCTTCGCGATGAATTCTGGCGCCCACCGCTTGCTTCCTGACCTTCGCTTGACGGGCCGCGTGATGAGGGCAGACGGCAAGATGGTGCTCGACATTTCCGGGAACACCGGGATGTCGACGGTTGCCACGCAAATACATCGACATTCCTCCGCAGAAAGCAACGAAGCCGCTTTCCTATTTAGGGTCGAGAGTGGCACCGATGGTGAAGGTACCACCGCTGCCGCCCTCCTTGGCGGACACCTTCTTGGTCTTCGCGGAGCTGCCATTGTCTTCTTACACTTGCCGGTGGAGCTCGATGGTGCGCCTCGATGGTAGCGCAAGACCAAGAGGTGCGCTTGGTTTGATTTGGTCTTCTTCCCCGAGATCTTCAACCGGCAAAGCGCATTTCGATCCGCTATGGCTGGCCGCTTCCCCAGAGATCTTGTCGGCGCAGATAAGAGCATCCTTCTTGTCGCCAGGATGTAGATGACACTTATCGGGCTCCGCATTTTCAGCATGTTGTGTGCGAGGAGAGGCTGCCATGAATTTGGTGAGTGTTGACGCCGAGTATCCCATTGTAAGGTAATGGAAAGTCAGAACGCCAAAAGTGACCCTCTCACCCGAAGTTCAACTCGCCAATGTCAACCGTAACGTGATCTTTCCCTTCGCTTGCTCCTTCCCGGATTGATTCCTTGAATGTGCCTGGTCTCTTCGAGCTCACTGTCAGTGATCCGAGTTTCGGAGTACCGTGGAGGAGATCAGGTTCAAGCCGCCCCCGCCACAACTAGCATCTTAGTGACTTTGAGGTTGCGTAATAGTTGGTGAAACCAATATCGGCAAGCACCGACCGCATTTATGCGATCGCAGGTGGTCCTCAATATCAAAGATTATAGGGGTGCCGGACCATTTCAGAGGCTTGCGTGACTCGACGGGTGGTTCTCCGCCGCATTGACTTCCCGCACTCTATTGCTTGAGCTCGGTGTGAAGTATGCGCAGAAGCACCGCCAACGCACAGACCTCTCCGTGGCCGAACTCCCGCCACCGTATCGCCATCATCCATATCTTCGCTGCTGCCGCCATCTTTCATCCTGGTCGCGCCGCTGGAGGTCTGTCTCAAGCCGCCGTACCTGGGGCTTCGCCTCTCGGGGGCGCTTTTGCCAGATCCTCCAAAGACCTTCTGGTCCAACGAACGATGGCATCATGAAAGTACCATGACGTCGCCACGGTCCCGCCTTCCCGAGATGGGCGCTGTGCATGTACGGACGCCGAGGTTTTCGCAGCCTTGTCCTTGACTCGCAGACCGTGGAGCTCCCCTGCCGATGCCCGCTTCTTTCGCTGGCGCCTACCCCACCACCCATTTGCTCCGTGGTGGTGGGATCGACGTGGACGGAGCAGCCACCTCCGCCTTCTTCTTCGTGGCATGTCGATGAAGAAGATGAAGATCTAGCTCAGGAACGCCGGACCGGCTTCATTATTAACCTCGACGCTTCTACCCGCACGCCAAAATGTCTGGGGAAATCGACCCACGGACACCTATGGGGCTTTCATGGACCGGGCCCTCTTGGTTCGGGCGCGGGGGGCGGAGATCGCGGAAGAGCGGATCGAGGCGGTTAACACGAAAGGCTTTACTCCACGAGCTCCCCGAGAGATAATACTCCCATCGCTGCATGTTTGAGTGTATTGAGTTCTTGCTCGAGAGCTACCGAGTGCTACAAAGACACACTAGCTGCTAACGGACCAGCGTGAGTGTTTTCATTGAACCCTCAGACGCTATGCGATGGGCCTCCCTTTTTATATGCTCAAGGGGTCACCGATAGGTGGCAACGTAGACAAGGGTAAAATGGAAAGGTGTTGCGGTTGGTACAACCACCAGCATGCTGTATCATACCTAACCCCGACGGCAGGGAAAAAGGCATTAAATGCCCGTCTGTGGTCGCCCAAATAGTGCGTAAAGGACCGTCAGTGGACGCCACCGCCACACGATGCCAATCTTGTCACGCCGCTGCCATCACAGCATCACCGCTGCATAGTTTCGCCACGCCGCTACCGAAAGGTCCTGTGGCATACGCTGGTGGATGTGCCGGAGCGCAGGTACAGAGTGGTTTGTCGCTAAAGCGCGCCTTTGTCATGTTGTCAGTTTTGTCTCGTCCGGAAGCTTGTCGCCATCGGCCTCGCCGACGCTGCGTCGTCAGCGTAAGTTCCTTGAGATGCCTCGGTTATCTTCCCGCAAGCTCCTCTTGCCGGGCCTTGTCTCCTTGGCTTGAATACTTTGTTCTTGAATGGTGCAAAGGAACCACGGAGGACCTTGGCGTCCACCCTGAAGCCTTGCCGCTGGTGTCATGCGATCGCTCAGGCATCGAAGTTCGGGATACTAGGGTACCCCTACTCTAGTACAATCGGTTAACTTTGCATCTTTTAGCATCAATAATATGAATATGTGTATCACTACGATCGAGATCCAACAAATTATTTTCATTGGGTGTATGACTATCCAAGGTTTTATTCATGTAAACAGAATAACAATTATTCTCCGATTTTAAATGAATAACTATATCGCAATAAACATGATCAAATCATATTCATGCTCAACGCAAATGCCAAATAACATTTATTTAGGTTTAACACTAATCTCGAAAATATAGGGAGTGTGTGATGATGATCATGTCAATCTTGGAACCACTTCCAACACACATCGTCACTTCACCCTCAACTAGTCTCTGTTTATTCTGTAACTCCTGTTTCGAGTTACTAATCTTAGCAACCGAACAAGTATCAAATACCCAGGGAAACACTAGTAAGGTACACATCAATAACCTTGTATATCAAATATACCCTTGTTCACTTTGCCATCCTTCTTATCTACCAAATATTCAGTGGCATTTCCGCTCAAAGGACCATTTCCTTTGGTGGAAGCACTCGCTTCAGGCTTTTGTCCAGCTTTTGGTCTTCTTCACGGAAGTGACAATTTGTTTGCCATTCTACTTGAAGATTCCCTTCTTTTCCTTTCCCTTTCTTTTGAAACTAGTGGTCTTGTCAATCATCAACACTTGATGTTCTTTTCTTGATTTCTACCTCGTCGATTTCATTTCACATCACGAAGAGCTCGGGAATCATTTTCATCATCCCTTGCATACTATAGTTCATCACAAAGTTCTAGTAACTTAGTGATGGCGACTAGAGAATTCTCGTCAATCACTATCTTATCTCGAAGATTAACTTCCACTGATTCAAGCGATTGAAGTACCTGCATAATCCGAGCACATGCTCACTAGTTGAGCGATTCTCCTCCATCTTTTAGTTATAGAACTTGTTGGAGACTTCATATCTCTCAACTCGGTATTTGGTGGAAATATTAACTTCAACTCCCGAACATCTCATATGGTCCATGACGCTCAAAACGCCTTTGAAGTGCCGATTCTAAGCCGCTTAAGCATGGTGCACTAAACTATCAAGTAGTCATCATTTTGAGCTAGCCAAACGCTCATACCGGCCTCGCAGATCCGCTTCCCCGCAATAGGTTTGTCACCTAGTGGTGCATCAAGGACATAATTCTTCAGGCAAAGCAATGAGGATAAACCTCGATCACGGATCCAATCCATCATTGCTACTAACATCTTTCAACACGCTTTTCTAGGAACATATCAAAATAAACATATGAAAGCAACAACGCCGAGCTATTGATCTACAACATAATTTGCAAAATATTGCCAGACTAAGTTCATGATAAATTTAAGTTCAATTAATCATATTATTTAAGAACTCTCACTTAGACGTATACATCTCTCTAGTCATCTAAGTGATCACGTGATCCAAATCAACTAAACCATGTCCCATCATCACGTGAGATGGAGTAGTTTTCAATGGTGAACATCACTACGCTGATCATATCTACTATATGATTCATGTTCGACCTTTCGGTCTCCGTGTTTCGAGGCCATATCTCAGATATGCTAGGCTCACAAGTTTAACTTGAGTATTCCGCTGCAGTACTGTTTTGCACTCGCTGTATTTGAACGTAGAGCCTATCACACCCGATCATCACGCGGGTGTCTCAAAGACGAAGAACTTTCGCAACGATGCATACACCAGGAGAACACTTTGATAATTATCGAGATCATCTTATAATGCTACCATCAATCAAAGCAAGATAAGATGCTTAAAGGATAAACATCACATGCAATCAATATAAGTGATATGATATGGCCATCATCATCTTGTGCTTGTGATTCCATCTCCGAAGCACCGCTTCGTGATCACCATCGCCACCAAGCGCCGACACCTTGATCTCCATCGTAGCATCGTTGTCGCTACGCCCATCTATTGCTTCTAACGATTATCGCTACCGCTTAGTGATAAAGTAAAGCAATGGTAGGCGCTTGCATTTCATACTATAAAGCGATAAACCATATGGTTCTCGCCATTGTCGATAACCGTTACAAAACATGATCATCTCATACAATAAAATATAGCATCATGTCTTGACCATATCACATCACAAAGATGCCCCGCAAAAACAAGTTAGACGCCCTCCACTTTGTTGTTGCAAATTTTACGTATTGCTATGTGCTGGGCAAGAACCGTTTTACCTCACGCATCAAAACCACAGCGATAGTTCGCTCAGTTAGTGCTGTTTTAACCTTCTCAAGGACCGGCGTATCACACTTGGTTCAACTAAAGTTGGAGAAATCGACACCCGCCAGCCCAATTGTGGTAAAGCACGCCGCAGAGAACAAGTCTCGCAGTAGCGCACGGTAATGTCGGTCCGGCCGCTTCATCCAACAATACCGCTAAACCAAAGTATGACATGCTGGTAAGCAAAGATGACTTGTATCGCCCACAACTCACTTGTGTTCTACTCGCATATAACATCTACGCATAAAACCTGCTTCGGATGCCACCGCTAGAACGAGTATTTCAAAAATTTCCCACGCACACGCTAAGATCATGGTGATGCATAGCACGAGAGGGGAGGTGTATCTTCATACCCTTTGAAGATCACAAAGCGGAAGCGCTTATCAACGCTGTTGATGTAGTCGCACGCCTTCACGATCCGACCGATCCAAGTGCACTCAACGACGCACCTCCTCGAAGTTCTACACACGCTCAGCTCTATGACGCCTCACCTTCTCGATCCAGCAAAGACGGGCGGCGTAGTAGATGAGTTCCGCAAAGATGACGGCGTGGTGACGGTGCTTGAAGAACAATCTCCGAGGGCTTCGCTTCTAAGCACTACGAAAAACTATGACGGAGGATAAACTAGAGGGGACGGGTTGCTTTACACACGGCTTGGTGTTTCCGGATGTGTCTTAGGTGCTAGCCCTACCCTCTATTTATATGTTGAGCCTTGGGTCGAAACTTGGAGTAAAAGCTCCACAAAGTCGGTTTCACACTTAAAGGCAAGAGTCTCCTTCTCGACTTCCAGTACAGACGCCAGGTTCTCAAGGTTACCGATCTGCACGCCAGTGGACCTCAAGCCTTCGTCTTCGACTCCGCAAAACTTCCTTTATGGCGCTTCCAAAACCTGTGGGCTTTCCCTTGGCCCAAATAACGCGTTCTCGCATCCAAACATTTCGGGAACGTCCGAACCCCTTCCGTGAATCTCCGTAACCCTTCCCAGAGATCAAACACTATTATCCCATATATCAAACTTTATCTCCTGACCATTCCGAGTTCCTCGTCATGTCCATGATCTCATCCGACTAACAACATTCGTTACCAAATATACATAACTCATATAGTACTATATAGTCAATGAACGTATATGCGACCCTACGGTTCGAGGAACTATGTAGACATGACCGAGACACTTCTCTTGTCAATAACCAATAGGCGGACCTCGATGCCCATATTGCCCTACATATTCTATGAAGATCTTTATCGGTCGACCGCGATAACAACATAATGCTTGTTCCCTTTGTCATCGGTATGTTACATTTGCCCGAGATTCGATCGCTTGTGATCTCAATACCTAGTTCAATCTGCTATCGCAAGTCTTTTACTCGCTCCATATGTTGGGGAACGTAGTAATTTCAAAATTTTCCCACGCACACGCAAGATCATGGTGATGCATAGCAACGAGAGGGGAGAGTGTTGTCTACGCACTCTGAGACCCGGCGAAGCGATCACAACGAGAGGAAGTAGTCAGACGCTCTCCTCGCGATCCGACCGATCCCCGCGCCAAGCATTCACCCCCGAGTTCTTGACACACGACAGCTCGATGACGCCCCTCAGATTCGATCCAGCCGAGTGTCGAGGGAGAGTTCCACAAGACGACGGCTGGCAGACGATCTTGATGTTCTATCATCGCAGTAGCCGCCTAAGCTTCAAGGACGATATGACCGAGGTGGAATATGGTGGAGGGGGCACCAGACACGGCTAAGGAACGATCCAGAGATCAAACTTGTGTGTCTCTAGGTGCCCCGCCTCCAGATATAAAGGAGGAGGGGGAGGCTGCCGCCCTAGTGGAGGCCAGGAGGGGAGTCCCAATCCTAGTTGGAGTAGGACTCCCTCCTAGTCCAACTAGGAAGGAGAAGGAAGGAGGGAGAGAGAGGGAAAGGGGGCCGCCCTCCTTGTCCTATTCGACTAGGGGAAAGGGCGCCACCTCCCGGTGCGGCCCTCCTCCCTCTTGGCCCACTAAGGCCCATAATTTCTCGGGGTTCCGAACCTCCCAGAGACCTAGAATTTTCCGAAACTTCCGAACCATTCCAACTCCAAATATAGGCTTCCAATATATCAATCTTTATGTCTCGACCATTTCGAGACTCTCATGTCCGTGATCACATCCGGGACTCAACTTCTTCTTACATCAAAATACATAAACTCATAATAACCGCCATCGAAACCTTGTTGCATGGACTTACGGTTCGAGAACAATGTAGACATGACCTAGAACTATTCTCGGTCAATAACCAATAGCGGACCTGATGCCCATATTGGTTCCTACATATTCTACGAAGATCTTTATCGGTCGATCCGCATAACAACATACGTTGTTCCTTTGTCATCGGTATGTTACTTGCCCGAGATTCGATCGCGGTATCCAATACCTAGTTCAATCTCTATCGCAAGTCTCTTTACTCGCTCCGTAATACATCATCTCACAACTAACTCATTAGTTGTAATGCTTGCAAGGCTTCAAAGGATGTGTATTACCGAGAGGCCCAGAGATACCTCTCCCACAATCGGAGGACAAAACCTAATCTCAAATACGCCAACCCAACATCTGCCTTTTGAGACACCTCGAGTACTCCTTTATAATCACCCAAGCATGCTAGACGCTTGGTAGCACCTAAAGTGTTCCTCCGTAAACGGAGTTGCATAATCTCATAGTTACAGAACATGTATAAGTCATGGATAAAAGCAAGAGCAACATACTAAACGATCGCGGTGCTAAGTTAATGGAATGGGTCATGTCAATCGATCATTCTACTAATGATGTGACCTTGTTAATCAAATAACAACTCTTTGTTCATGGTTAGGAAACATAACCATCTTTGATTAACAAGCTAGTCTAGTAGAGGCATACTAGTGACATGTTGTTTGTTTATGCATTCACACATGTATCATGTTTCCTGTTAATACAATTCTAGCATGAATGATAAACATTTATCATGAAATAAGGAAATAAATAATAACTTTATTATTGCCTCTAGGGCATATTTCCTTCAGCCTCCCACTTGCACTAGAGTCAATAATCTAGATTACATAGTAATGATTCTAACACCCATGGAGTCTTGGTGCTGATCATGTTTTGCTCGTGGAAGAGGCTTAGTCAACGGTCCGCAATATTCAGATCCGTATGTATCTTGCAAATCTTTATGTCTCCCACCGACTAAGTCCCGATGGAATTGAAGCCTCTTGATGTGCTTGGTCCTCTTGTGAAATCTGGATTCCTTCGCTAAGGCAATTGCTCCAAGATTGTCACAGAAGATTTTCATTGACCCGATGCACTAGGTATGACACCTAGATCGGATATGAACCTTCATCCGCACTCCTTCATTAGCTGCTTCCGTCTGCTATGTACTCCGCTTCACATGTAGATCCCGCCACGACGCTTTGTTTAGAACTGCACCAACCGACAGCTCCTCCGCTTAGTGTAAATACATATCCGGTCTCGCGATTTAGAATCGTCTCGATCAGTGTCAAAGCTTGCATCAACGTAACTGCTACGATGAGCTCTTTGTCACCTCCATATACGAGAAACATATCCTTAGTCCTTTCGTGTATTTCAGATGTTCTTGACCGCTGTCCAAAGGATCCACCTCTCGATTACTTTTGGTACCTCCGCTAAACTTATAGCAAGGCACACATCAGGTCCTGTACACAGATTGCATACATGATAGAGCCTATGGTGAAGCATAGGAACATCTTTCATTTTCTCTATCTTCTCGCAGTTGGTCGGGCATTGAGTCTTACTCAACTTCACACCTTGTAACACGTGCAAGAACCCTTTCTTTGCTTGATCCATTTTGAACTTCTTCAAAATTTTGTCAAGGTATGTGCTTTGTGAAAGTCCAATTAAGCCCCTTGATCTATCTCTATAGATCTTAATGCCCAATATGTAAGCAGCTTCACCGAGGTCTTTCATTGAAAAACTCTTATTCAAGTATCCCTTTATGCTATCCAGAATTCTATATCATTTCCATCAGCAATATGTCATCTACATATAATATCGTAAATGCTACAGAGCTCCCACTCACTTTCTTGTAAATACAAAGCTTCTCAAAAGTCTCAGATAAACCCAAATGCTTTGATCACACTATCAAAGCGCTTATTCCAACTCCGAGATGCTTGCACCAGTCCATAGATGGATCACTGAGCTTGCATACTTTGTTAGCTCCTTTGGATCGATAAAACCTTCCGTTGCATCATATACAACTCTTCTTCCGTAAATCCATTCAGAATGCGCTTTACATCCATTTGCCAAATTTCATAATCATAAAATGCGGCAATTGCTAACATGATTCGACAGATTTAAGCATCGCCACGGGTGAGAAGGTCTCATCGTAGTCAATCCCTTGAACTTGTCGAAACCCTTTGCATAAGTCGAGCTTTGTAGACAAGAATATTACCAAGCCGTTCAATTTTCTTCTTGAAGATCCACTTGTTTTCTATTGCTTGCCTACCCCGGCAAGTCAACCAAAGTCCATACTTTGTTTTCATACATGGATCCCATCTCGATTTCATGGCCTCAAGCCATTTTATGGAATCTGGGCTCACCATCGCTTCTTCATAGTTCGAGAGTTCATCATGATCTAGTAGCATGATTTCCGCACAGGATTACCGTACACTCGTGCGGATCTTACTCGTCGATTCACGAGGTTCTCAGAGAACTTGATCTCAAGTTTCATGATCAACATCATCAACTTCCTCACTACTTGTGTAGATGTCTCGTAAACCGTTTCTCGACAAACTACTTTCAAGTAAGGAGAAGGTACTATTACCTCATCAAGTTCTACTTTCCTCCCACTCACTTCTTTCGAGAGAAACTCTTTCTAGAAAGGATCCATTCTTAGCAACGAATGTCTTGCCTTCGGATCTGTGATAGAAGGTGTACCCAACTCGCTCCTTTGGGTATCCTATGAAGACACATTCGATTTGGGTTCGAGCTTATCGTTGAAGCTTTTTCACATAAGCATCGCATCCCCAAACTTTAAGAAACGCATAACTTTGGTTTCTTGCCAAACCATAGTTCATAAGGTGTCGCCTCAACGGATTTCGACGGTGTTCTATTCAAGGTGAATGCGCCGCTTCTAGAGCATAACCCCAAAACGATAGCGGTAAATCAGAAGAGACATCATAGATCGCACCATATCTAGTAAAGTGCGACATGACGCTCGACACACCATTACGCTGTGGTGTTCCGTGGCGTGAGTTGCTAAACTATTCCGCATTGTTTCAAATGTAGACCAAACTCAGAACTCAAATATTCACCTCCACGATCGATCGTAGAAATTTAATTTTCTTGTTACGATGATTTTCAACTTCACTCAAATTCTTTTGAACTTTTCAAATGTTTCAGACTTATGTTTCATTAAGTAGATATACCCATATCTCGCTAAGTCATCTGTGAAGGTGAGAAAATAACGATATCCGCCACTAAGCCTCAACATTCATCGACCACATACATCAGATGTATGATTTCCAACAAATCTGTTGTCTCTCCATAGTACCGAGAACGGGTTTTAGTCATCTTGCCCATGAGGCACGGTTCGCAGTGCCAAGTGATTCATAATCAAGTGACTCCAAAAGTCCATCAAGATGGAGTTTCTTCATGCGCTTTAACCGATATGACCTAAACGGCAAGGCACAAATAAGTTGCACTATCATTATCAACTCTGATCTTTTGGTTTCAACATTATGAATATGTGTATCACTACTATCGAGATTCATCAAAAATAGACCACCTCAAGGGTGCATGACCATAAAAGATATTACTCATATAAATAGAACAACCATTATTCTCTCGATTTAAATGAATAACCGCCTCGCATCAAACAAGATCCAGATATAATGTTCATGCTCAACGCAGCACCAAATAACAATTATTTAGGTCCAAAACTAATCCCAAGGTAGATGTAGAGGTAGCGCGTCGATCGCGATCACATCGACTTTGGAACCATTTCCCACGCCGCATCGTCACCTCGCCCTTTGCCGTTGTTCGCTTAATCCGTAGTCCCTATTTCGAGTTGCAAATATTAGCAATGTAACCAAAGATCAAATACCCAAAGTGCTACTACGAGCTCTAGTAAGGTACATCAATAACATGTATATCACATATACCTTTGTTCACCTTGCCATCCTTCTTATCCGCCAAATACTTGGGGCAGTTCCGCCCAAAGGACTACCGCTATGAGAAGAAGCACTCGCCTGTGCTTAGGTCCAGACTTGGGTTTTTTCTCCCGAGCAAAGAACTTGCTTGCTGTTCTTCTTGAAGTTCCCTTCTTCTTCCCTTTGCCTTTCTTCTTGAAACTAGTGGTCTTATTGACCATCAACACTTGATGCTCCTTCTGATTTCTACCTCCGCAGCCTTTAGCATTAAGAGCCCTGTATAGTCTTTACTAACCCTTGCATATTATAGTTCATCACGGCCTTTGTAGCTTGGTGGCGTGATTGAAGAATTCTCAATGACACAATCATCCGGAAGATTAACTCCCAATTGTGTCAAGTGATTGTAGTACCCGCACTTTCGAGTATGTGCTCACTAATGTAACTATTCTCCTCCATCTTGCAGCTATAGAACTTATTGAGACTTCATATCTCTCAATCCGCATTCTGTTGAAATATTAACTTCAACTCCTCGAACATCTCATATGCTCCATGACGCTCAAAACGCCGCTGAAGTCCCGTTCTAAGCCGTAAAGCATGGCACACATCGAACTATAGAGTAGTCATCCTTTGCTTTCTCGCAGACGCTCATAACATCTCGTGTTCGCTCAAAGAAGAGTTCTGCACCCAGCGTGCATCCAGACGTAACTCTTCGTGGCAGAATGAGGATAATCTCAAGTTACGGACCCAATCCGTAATTGCTACCATCATCTTTCAACTTTGCTTTCAAGGAACGCATTAAAATTCAACGGAACAACAAAGACGAGCCATCTATCTACAATCAAACATAAACAAGCAAGATACTATCAGTACTAAGTTCATGATAAATTTAAGTTCAATTAATCATATTACTTAAGAACTCCCACTTAGAAAGACATCTCTAGTCATCTAAGTGATCACGTGATCCAAATCAACTAAACCATAACCGATCATCACGTGAAATGGAGTAGTTTTCAATGGTGAACATCTTATGTTGATCATATCTACTATATGATTCACGCCGACCTTTCGGTCTCCGTGTTCCGAGGCCATATCCGTGATATGCTAGGCTGGCCAAGTATAACCCGAGTATTCTGCGTGTGCAAAACTGGCTTGCACCTGCTGTAGATGGACGAGAGCTTATCACACCCGATCATCACGTGGTGTCCGGGCACGATTTAACTTTGGCAACGGTGCATACCGGGGAGAACACTTCTTGATAATTTAGTGAGAGATCATCTTATAATGCTACCGCCAATCAAAGCAAGATAAGATGCATAAAGGATAAACATCACATGCAAATCAATATAAGTGATATGATATGGTCATCATCATCTTGTGCTTCGTGATCTTCATCTCCGCAGCACCACCATGATCACCATCGCCACCGGGCGCGACACCTTGATCTCCATCGTAGCATCGCTTGTCGCCTCGCCAATCTTATGCTTCTACGATTATCGCTACCGCTTAGTGATAAAGTAAAGCATTACAGTGGCTTATTGCATTGCATACAATAAAGCGACAACCATATGGCTCCCCTGCCAGCCTGTCGATAACTTCGTTACAAAACATGATCATCTCATACAACAAAATATAGCATCACGCCTTGACCATATCACATCACAACATGCCCCGCAAAAACAAGTTAGACGCCCTCTACTTTGTTGTTGCAAATTTTACGCGGTCGCCACGGTCTTAAGCAAGAACCAGTCTCACCTACGCATCAAAACCACAACGACATTTCGTCAAATAGACTCCGCTTTAACCTTCTCAAGGACCCGCGAAGCACACTCGGTTCAACTAAAGTGAGAGAGAGACAGACACCCACCACTACCTAAGCAACGAGTGCTCGGCGGTGAACCATCTCCAGAAGCGACGCATGTAATGTCGGTCCGCTTCATCTCACAATACCGCTGAACCAAAGTATGACATGTGGTAGGTAGTATGACTTGTATCGCCCACAACTCACTTGTGTTCTACCTGCAAAACATCAAACCATAAAAACCTAGGCTCGATGCCACTGCTGGGGAACGAGTAATTTAAAAATTTCCTACGCACACGCAAGATCATGGTGATGCATAGCAACGAGAGGGGAGAGTGTTGTCTACGCACTCAGAGACCCGGGGAAGCGATCACAACGAGAGGAAGTAGTCGACGCTCCCTCGCGATCCGACCGATCCCGCGCTACATTCGGCTCCCAGTTCTTGACACGACAGCTATGACGCCCT